>JAFCMP010000258.1:0-32274 GCA_017506865.1 Tribonema minus
GGGGGTGCTTGAGCACTCAATGGGCCTGCAGCCACCAGGCCAGACCTGGCACCAGTTTGAGCAAAGTGGGCCCACTTCCATCTGGCAGCACACGGCCCAGCCTTACAGCAAGCGCGACTCCCAACACGGCATGGCGGCCTTGGCATTACCAGCGCCTGCGACATCGCTGATGCTGCGTATGTGGCGGGCACGTTGCAAGCGCTGCAACCAGCACTCTCTGGATGGGCGGGGGTGCTGCAGCAGGCGGCTCCTCAAGCGGCTGCAGACGACGCTGCTGAGGATGCGGCAACACAAGCGGCACCGGCAGCAGCGGCAGCAGCACCAGCACCAGCAGCATCAGCAGCGGCAATTGTTACAGCGGCAGCGGCGGTTGCCAGTGGAGGCGCGACCGCTCCGGCAGCGGCAACTGCATCAGCGGCAGGCCGCGCTTATGGCGCAGCCATTCCGGCAACACACGACGCAGCTGCCGCTGGATCAGGGGCCGCGGCGGCAGCACAGGCGGCACCAGCGGCAGCAGCAGCGGCGGCGCACGGCGCACCTACTCCGGCGGCAGCAGCGGCGGCGGCAGCAGCAGCTGCTCCAGCATCAGAAGCTGCTGCAGCAGCTGCAGCACATGTTGCACCTCAAGTGGCCTCGGCGGCATCACTAACTGCAGCATCAACAGCAGCTGCTGCGGGCATAGGCAACACAGCTGCTCCAGGCCCTACTAGGGCAGCTGCAGCACCTGCAACAGGAGCAGCGTCGGCAGGCGGCGCCGCAATCATGCCGGCTGCGACAGCGGCAATGGCGGCGGCAGCGGCCAATGCGGCAGGTGCTGCACTAACACCTGCGGCAGCAGCAACACCACTGGCAGCAGCAGCAACGGCAGGCGGCGCAGCTGCAGCACCAGCGCACGCACCAGCGGCAGCCGTCAATGCAGGCGCTGCGCGTTCCACACCAGCAATGCTACAAGGCGCAGCAGCAGCAGAGGTGGCGCGCCTGCCCCTCATGCGGACGATCGCCACAGCTGCCGCATCCCTACGTGCAGCAACAGGTGACAAGCTGGAACATACACTGCCACCAGCGCTAACGCCACTGCAGCAGCAACCACCTACGCAGCAGCCGCCGCTGCGGCCGACAGCAGGTGGTGGCACTGGTGCGGAGGCTGTTTGCGTACTTGACGCCAGTGCTCTGCAGTTGCAGTGTAGCCTGAAGCGCCCCAATCAGAGTGCGCTTGCAGATGCCGTCGCTACCGAGCTTGCAGATAAGGTGGAGGCGGACCTGCAACAGCTGCCGCAGGGCACGCAACGCACGCAAGCACTTGCTCGATTCCGGTCGCAGCGCCACATGCACTCGATCGGCATGGCATTCCTCAATGAGCCCATGTACTCCACAACGGCTTCGTTCGACGGCCTATCCTGGCAACTGGCCGTCAAACGCGCCATCGGAGTAGAGGAACAGACGACAGGCTGCAAGCTGTGCGGGAAGTCGCCGGGCGGCACCCTGCATGCACGGCTAAGTCAAGCGCCACGCGTCAAGGCGCACGACACCATCGTCCATAATAGCGTCAAGAGGGCCACGCAGCGCATCCTGCGCACGACACCATCGTCCATAATAGCGTCAAGAGGGCCACGCAGCGCATCCTGCGCACGACACCATCGTCCATAATAGCGTCAAGAGGGCCACGCAGCGCATCCTGCGGCAATACCTCAAAACGGGACTGGTTGACGAGGACTACACGCCGTTTCTGGGGTCCGCCGGGCCGCCGGGGAGTCGCAGGATGGACATCGTGCTGCCTGCCGACGCCTTCCCGGTGACCGGCTACGACGACCCGACACGCCACCTACCGCTCATGGTGGACGTTACCTGCTTCGAGGCACAGGTGGCGTCGCGGGCGGCGAAGACTGCAGCAGACCCTGAGCGATGCTGCCGCGACCAGGAGGCCGCCAAGACTACCCACAATTCTGGTCATTATGATCAGAATTGCTACAAACTTGCCACTTTGGCAATAGGGTCATTTGGGAGCAGGGGCGGAAGCTGCTGGAGGCTGTGGCGACGGAGTATGCCAGCAGGATGTCAGTGCCCGGAGGAGCGCGCCCTAAAGCTCTCAAGGGCATCGCCCTGGCGCGCTTACGCTCGGCACTGTCGGCAGCGCTCCACATGGCGTACTCGGGCCGTGTCATGACACACATGGCAGAATCCAGGGGGGGGGGGCACATGGAGGAGGACGTAGGGGAGGACCCCGAGATGCCATTTGGCGGCGGTGGCGTTTGAGTGGTTGTCGTTGCGACACTTTCAGACTGTCATGCGACATGTAGATTTCTTACAGCTAGGTGCCAATCATCTGGGCTTTTTCGCGCCCTGAGCGAGAATTAATAAAAAGTACGGGTAGCTGCTGGTACTTTTATTGAATTTCTGCTGGTACCAGTTATTGAGTACTGGTACCGGTACCGGTTAAAAAATTTCTTGCGCTACGCGCGACTGGTGCGATGATGGCAGTACGGGGCATCTCTGCTATACACACATGACAAACAGTGTGCTAGTGGCACGTGCCCATGTGCAAGAGAGACTTGCTTTTGAAGGCCTTCTGATCACCCCAGAGGCCGACTTTGCCACTTTGGGCGGTTTTAGCCAAACGTAGCGATCGTCAGTCAACAGGTAGTCAGAAGCGGTTTGTTGCGAGTTCTGCAATGAAAGCCGCCTGTTGGACACAACCACATAGCCTACATCCTGACCTGAGGTAACCCTAACCTAACCCTAACCCTGACCCTAAACTTAGGTGGGACCTCCATCACCATCAGAACTTGTCCTACCTCTATATTGACTCATACAGTATATCGGAGCTTTTTTTGACAGAAGCAAGGTGACAGTGCGACTGTGGTGAGGAGAGAATATATCAGAGTGACAAATCATATGCGCGAGAACCACAACCGTTGTATTGTAAAAATGCTCCACTGACACTCAGTGTGATGCACGGGCATCTTCAACTGTAACTGTCCTGTCCTATAATGCGTCGTCGCATGGATAGATGTACTCATCTGCATCTGTGCCGCTGACACTATTGTTTGCACTACTTTCGCCGCTGCTGAGTACCGCGTGTGCAGCCATTGAGCCACGGCGCTTATGGCGTGCCATACCAGACTCTTTATCTTCAAGCGTCCTGGCTGCCTGAAGGAGTGCCGCCACTTCCAAGTGGCCATTTGCACGTGCCAGCGCTTCTGCAGTCATGCCATTCACATCCAGCGAGCCCACCCTGTCACGCATAGCAGTAGGAAAAACATGACGCCATATGAGTGAGCGGTGCAGATGTTAGATCCATGCTGAGCATTGCGTTAAAAAAATTGAGCTGCCAGCCTCCAATACATTCAAGGTCGGACTGGTGGAATGCAGTTTCAGCACTCAGCACCCAAGCAGACCCCAGCAAAGGCTGCACAACTTTCACTTGTGTTTATCTGCACAAACAGGCCAGGGCATCTGGCACATTTTGTTCTTGTACTTCTATTTGACTTTGTGACACGCAGGCCGCCATTTGATTCAATGCTGGCTTGAATTGATTGCAGGAATACGAGGGCCAGCAATCACCTCAAGCGACACTGTGAGTACAGTAAATAGCAGACATATTCACTTGTGTGGATAAATGAGCTCAATTCCACCGGTACTGCAGCAGGCTTACACACATAGGTTGCAATGCCGGCACACACCTGATGCATGCCGTTTCAGCAGACGCGAGCATTTGCGCGCACACATGTATCTACAAACTGAATCCTTAAAATGTGAGAGCAGCTTCAAGAGCGACAGGCGAAACACCTGTTATTTGCAAGCTACACAAGCAATGGCCACTTGTACAGCACACTAATTGATTGGACTAGTGTCCTGAGCAGAGTAAGCCTAACCCAAGGGGATAAACACCCATATCAAACGTCGCCAGAATTGCCCTCCGCATGAGGTCGAAAATAACATAAAAATACCAACAAAGGTATACAAAGGCGGCTTGCTGCTAGTAGCAATGCTTTGTGAGGAAGCCATTCTCTTGGATGCTGGTGCGTTTTTGAGGTGGTATGCTGCACCATTCTGGCTAGAGTCAAAGGCCCCAGCAGCGCATTAGAGCATTGCGGTGCTGGTGGGCATGGCTGTGTGTGCAGTGTCTGAGTTGAGGCACAAGGCAGCATGCCATAAGGCGTAATTTCCAGCAATTACATGTCGGCGGCATCACTTCAACTTGTGCAAGATTGTCAGGCAGGTGTGGCTAAGCACGCAGCATCACTTCCAGGCCTCTGCAATTGCTCACATCCTGCACCAGCCTGCCAAAACCATATTTCTTTGAAGTAGATTACATAGTCTCACATCGCAAGGGCACGATTTCTGTAGCGGTGTTTGCCTGATTGCAAGCTCCTAGACATGGCAACGACGCATGCAGGCCTGAGCAAGCCCAGCAAGTAATGCCCAGCTTGAGGATAGGAGTACATTAATAGCATCCTGTACATACCTAAAAGGGCCTCCCTCCAGCATCAGCGCATCAGATTTGCTGGCGCTGAGGCTGGACACTGCTGCATCAGCAGACAGGGATGACGTGCTGTTGAGGTTTGATTTCCTGGATCCGGCCTCTTCCAAATGAGGGCGCCCAATGTCCAGTTGCAGGATGAGTAGCGTCACAACGTCCAGCCAGCCTGCCTCAGCTGCAGCGCAAACAGATGAATAAGGCAACAAACCACCTCTGCATCAGATTTGCAATACGACTTTGGTAAACAACGCATTAGGATAACAGTGATTTCTTGAGGTGCTGTGTCTCAAGTCGCTACTTTCTGTTGTGGTGCCATGCTGACGCTGGCACTGCAGAAGTGTACAATACTGAAACTGATGCAGCAGCAGCAGCAGCAGCAGTAGCAGCACACAGGTGCTGTCGTGCCAAACCCCGTGCACCACCACAGCATGTGAAATAAAGGTGCAAGGGGGACTCCACTTCTGATCTCAACAAGCAAGCAATACAAGCTAAATTGTGCCTTCACACGCACTGTTTTAATGCCCTCCTGGGCATACTATATGAACTTTTTAACCCTAACCCTAACCTAACCCTGACCCTAGCATAGCATAACACAAAGGCAATATAAACGGCGCAGCAAGGCTCAAAATGCAATTTGCAAAGGATTGACGAGCAGAGCCATTGATAGCAAGCACTTGACTTGACCCCCGCAGTGCAGACTATCAGGTCTCGTACAATGCATCATGTCACACGCTTCATGACACAGTCTAGCAAGTGTTGTCCTCAGTGCCAGCACGCCATCGTGTGTTGTGCAGTAATGCACCAAGATGGTGTGAATAACAAAGATAACCGTACTTACCTGCCACGTGCAGGGGCGTGCGACTGGATGCGTCTCGCACTTTAAAGGGGACGCCCTTCCAGATGAGGGCTTCGACAACACGAGTGTGGCCGTTGGCCGCTGCATGCATCAGTGCTGGGCGCCCCAAGGCTTTGTCTGACAACAAAGCAAAGAGCAGGAGGACGAGAAAAACGGCGTTGTGATGGGGGCTAGGTAATGCAAGCTGCCATCTCGCAAAAGCCGAGTCACCAGCCCGAGGTTTTGCCAGACCATGAAATGCTGTGCCTCGTGCACGGCTTTCAACAGACACATGAAAAGAAGAACGCTACCGGCGTCAGTAGCCTGCTTCTCAACCTCTTTGCACCCTGATGCCATGCACTGTAGTGACATGAGCAGCAAGATCCGGCGAATTTGCATCCTGGTAGTACCTAGCATGTGGTCGTGCAAAAAAATCTCTAGTTACACTGACCCTCAGCACAAGAGGTAGCGCATTCACCGTGCGTGCCAGCACTGGCTGTGCGCAATCCTTGTCGCCTGGTCATCAGGCAAGTCTGCTTATCAAACAAGCAGTTCCCTGTTTCAGCTGACTCAGACATACTTGAAGACAATCAGCGCTTATGACTACTGCTTCATCTGAATAACGCCATAACGTGCATGAATTAAGTGCAAGTCTTAAGTGTTATGTACACCAGTGCCGTTTACCTTCATAACGTGACCAATACCAATGAAAACAAGTGCACACCGTGTGCATACCTGTGGCGCAGGGGTTGCATGCCATGGTAGCCAGATAGCTGCGGCGGTGCATGGAGCCAGGTACCAATGACGACGTGTATGATGCCACCTCCCGTGTCACTGCCAGGAGCTCGCGGGTGCAATCCAGGTGGCCTGTGGGGTTGACAGAGCACACGTCACAATGAAAAAAGCAAAGAGAGCTGCTGCATCAGAGTTTGTGCCATCAAGTGCGGCTTCAGCACTATTCATCAGCTCATGACTTCCCAGGCACGCTGGCCTTGTGGCACAGATGCCATGTGCAGCAGAGCAACAGTGCAGGTGTATGAGCCGGTACGCTTGAGTCTCATGGGGGGGCAATAGGTGCACACAGAGGCACCATCCAGCAAAAGCGGGGCTGCTCTATCACGGTTTGTGCCATCAAGAGCGGCCTTAGCAGTGTTCATGAGCTTACAGATCCACAGGGCGCTCAGTGATGTGGCGGAGATGCCATGTGCTGCAGAGCAACAAAGGAACAACTGATGCTGCAGGCTGCTGGAGTTCAGTGACTGGAGGAGAGGTGAAGGATCCAGCAACAAGTGGTCAATCAAGGTCAGCCATGTGCTGGAGCAGGTGCAAGTGCCAATGTGCATGAGAAAATTGTGGGAGCAAGCGCTGTTCCAGCGACCATTGTCTGGCTAACGAATGTCAGCTGTATCTCTGTGGATGGCATGCCCCTCCGTCAACTGCAACACTGCACAGTGGCACCACCAATGCTTTCTGTAGGTGCGCAGGCTTTCTACGAAACCCTAATCCTACAGGCAGCTGCAGAACACCACCGTGTTGACTTCACACACAGCAGATCAATAAGTTGGTGCAACTGATATGTGATTGCTGAGCTGTGAGAATGGCACACATGCAATAGGTGTTGCGCGGCTTGCACGGAACAGTGGCATGGTGTCATTGCAAAGCATCATCCACAAGGCGTATGAATGCTTCCTGAAAGCTCACCATGAGCACACGCGTGCATGAGGGGTGTCATGCCAGAGGGGTCAGCTAGCCCTGCATCTGCGCCACACACGCGTGTAAGGACACGACACATATGTGCATGGCCGCTGCGAGCTGCCAGGGCCAAGGGGGTCAGGCCCTCTGCATTGAGCATGTCTGCAGGGGCAGATTGCGCACATGGCACAGAGACACAATTTAGAACACACATAAACTAAAAGGAAAGTGTTGAGCTTAGACGAATATGCAATAGCTTGAGCTGCATACAACATTTGCTTAATGGCAGCAGTGGGGCTGGAGGGTAAGGTTGGGCCTGCCTGATGCTGAGAGCACGGCGACGATGACGGCAACATCCAGCATCGTCAGCAATGTGCACGGCATGATGTTCTAGTTGGCGAGGCAGAGACCAGTGATCTACAAGACACACAACATGCGAGGCCTGAACAGGGTGCCCGCAAGCAGCTGTGCCACAGAGGACGGAGGGGGCAATCTCACTTGACGGAAAGAGCGCACCAGGGTCTGCACTGGGTCAAAACATCAACTGTACACTAAGCTTGTCCCTTACATGCCTGACAGAGCTCGTATCCAGTAGAATGTGATGTGCTGCGGAAAACACTGCCTCTGGGGCACTGCCGATATGTCAAGCTGATGATCAGTAGTCTTGATCCAGATAATGAATAACGAACAACAACTGCGATACATCTGCATGGCCACCGCCGTTGAAGGAGGAACTGCACTGGGCGGGCATGGCTAATCAAAGGCATGCAAAACTCACCAACAATCGGCGAGCGTTGTGGGAGGCCAGTCACATGTGATGTGCTGCTGCCACCACCCCAAGCAGCAAACATGTCAATGTGCCTCTCCAGTCGCCTTTCATACTGCTTGGCAGTTGCGGCTATGTGCGGCAGCACCGCTGGCTCAGCAGCTGTTACAGCGTTGTGGAATGGGGAGTCGTGCCCACTCTCCACTCCTTCCATGCACCTAAGTTGGGGGCAGAATGGAAAAATGCAGTCAAGGACAGAACACATTCATGGGTCCAGAGCCGTGTTGCTCATTCATGCACACTTTGACATTACAAATCAAAAGTCAACATGTGTTGCCAGTGGAAAGGGTCGCTGCAGCACTTGCAGTATTTTACAGCACGCATCCTGCAGCAGCCAGTCACAGCCACAAGCAAAAAATGCAAGGCGATGCGCGCAGTTCAATGTTATGGTTATATGCGTTGTATACCAACTCATCTGTTGAGCCAGCAGGCAAAACTGCTCAACAAATCTGCCTCTTGATGACTATGACAACAACCATGCATTTTCAAACAATATGTATGAGATGCAAACATGCCCGCATGCGCCTAGGGATGGTTAGGGTCACCGTACCCCTGTCACACAGATGATGCAGACAATAATGTAATATGTGCTCATGCAACGCTGTGTGCACGGCAGAATGCTCAACTCTGCTGATCACAGGTCCGCCACATCTAAATTTAGGGTATGTAAACCACATCATGCAGCGGTCAAGTGGCACTTCATCCGCTCAATGCGCGAGTCAAACCTACCAACTATCTGTACTCTACTCTACATTTGATACTGAATGCAGCATCATGCATGCCGCTCCATTTTACGCACAATACTGCTGCTGATGATGTTCAACTGCGCTGTACCAGCAACCCTTGCTGCAGATCCCTCGTCCAATACACCTACTGTATACATATGTCTGCTTCAGGCAAATCATGTCATCAAAACACTCACGACGCAATGACTCACAGATGTCCACATGCTTACACCGCATATTCTTAACGCCGCAATGACTCACAGATGTCCATATGTTTTGAGCAGCGTCCGCACCGGCCCCACGTGCCCCCCCCTGATGAGGTGATCCAACGCCGTCAGGCCCTCCCCACTGCGAAGGCTCAGCACCTTACCGCCAGGCGCAACCGCGTCCAACATGGCTACAAGGGCCATCACCAGCCTCACGTCGCCTGCCATGGCCGCTCTGTGGATGGCGTTGGTGGCCCCCTGCTGTGATTGGCTCAGGGATGGGCCAATCACAATGGGCGCGTGGTGCGCGGGGGCATCTGATTGGACGGCGCTGACGCAGTCGCGCAGGGGTATGAAGCGCAGCCGCAGTCGCACTGCCGGCGCGACCGAGAGGCTGCGCAGGTGAAGAGCAGACATCAGCAGGCGGGCGGAGGGGAGGTACTGTTTGGTAAGTATCAATGCGTCATGTGCCAGTCGACAGTTAGTAAGCGGGTACAATGCCAGAAACCTGGCAACAGCATGAAGTACAGCAGGCAAAGATGTGTGTAGAACTTTGACGATGGTTGATAGGCGTTGGCTCCTGACTGGCAACTGATGTGTGCAGCAGCATAGGCAGTGGTGTGTGTCGTAAGCATTGTTGTCCCAAGCAGTGCTCGGCGTTACAAGGCCTACATGAAATGCAAGTGAGGAAGAGGAACTGTATGCACAGCTGGACAGGTATACTGTAGGCTGCTGCAGCACGCAGCTGCCTCACACCTCATGCTTCCGACAGGGCCTCAGTCGCACAATCTTCAGGCTGCATGTAAATACGCAGGCTTGTATTACTGCAATTCAGCCAGCCAGCCAGCCCGCAGTGTCATGGATCCAGCCAAGACCCAGATTTGAACGTGGTGTTGAGACTGCAGTCACACAGAGCGCGAGCCTACCTGGTGCCACTTTGTCCCTTGCTGGTGTCATCAATCATGCTGTTGTCCTTGGTGCTTTTGCTGGAACTGCGGATCTCCAGTGGAAACCATAACCCTAAAACGCTGCATCGCAGCCAAAGTTCAGGTATGATAAACCAACGCAGGTTGTTTCACCTGGTGCTGTTTGTGTTGCACGGTGTGGTCGTGATGCTACTAGAATTATCCGGTTGTAGCCCTGAGCTTTCAGGAGCATCGCAACACAACGTCGATGACAACCTCTGAGGCTTGACTTCAGAAGTTCTCAACACATGTCATCTGAAGCAATACGATGTGTTGCCTAAGTGTCGCCTTCGATTATCACAGACAATGGTGGCAAGCCTTACTGTTTTTAGAACAGGGAGACCATGATCTTCTGCAGCAAACCTCTGGTTGGTTTGGCGAGTGCACCAACACCAGCATATGATCTCTGTGACTTTTCTGATATCTCAAAATTCACCAAGTGATACCAAGTGGTACATAGAGGTACTACTACCAAACGCCACTGTGTTTGCACAATGAGCGACACCAGCTGTGACACCTATGTAGTGCTTCACTACCTATAGTAGCTACAGTGCATGACCATTGCCACTGTCTGCGATAGTTGTTGGCGTCGGGCTCCCTACGCTGCCAGTGTATGCTTGTGCACGCCACGAACGCACAGCGCCGCTGCAGAGATATTCTCACTGCAGCGCATTGCACGCATGAACAGGCAGGTAAGTGAAATGAAACATTGCTCTTGTGGCGCACCACTGTGACACTACTAAGCGACTTTGCTTGCGCCGCCATCCCTGTACTTCTGCTTGTGCACCCAGCGCTGCAGAGATGCCTTCAAAGCAGTGCATCGAATACATGCGTGTTCAAGAAGCTAACTGAGCATTGCTTGACTTTGCAAAAAACTCGACTCAGCCTGCTTGATCTGCACCGGCAGGCTCAGTTACTACAAGTACTTCTAGGTTACTTGAGCACACACAAAACTGGCAGCTGTCCGTAGTTTGTGTGCTTGTGCCAAGCCATCTGTACTGCTGCGCTAGCGTGTGTCAGCACTTGTTGTCCCTTTGTTCTCCCTGCTTCTTGATGGCAGCAGCCCCCGGACATCCCTGAACAGTCATGGTTTGATGACGATGGAAACATCAAGCAGGCCGCGCTAGGCAAACTCATTGATGGTTGCAAGGACGAAGCCATGCGCCAATCGCTGAGACTGCTGCGGCGTGTGCTGTCTTTGACCAAGGAAGACCGAGCACAGGTTGGTGCATGTTTTTCGCATGTGCACCCAGCTTCGGATTAGTACGCCTGCCCGCTGTACTGGTGGTTGAACTGCTGCAGGGCAATTGTGTGAGCATGGCGATATTGCTATTGCAAGAGACGTGTCATTGAGTGCATATTGCGCCCATGTGAAAGTTGCAGCTAAAGGGTTAGGCAACAAAAAATGAAAGCATCATGGTGTTGCTGCATGCGCCACACACTTGACGTCACATCAGTATGTGCTGTATTTTGTTCCACATTTCTCATGTCTCTCAGCTTTGTGTGATGTTGTTCGGTCAAAATTAAAACCGTTATTGTGCAACTGACTTTTGCCTGTGTGCCTTTGTTGCGATTCTATCTGCAGGAGCTGTTGCGTTTTGACGGTGCTGGCATCATGTGCCTCCTGGCAGCAGCGCACCCTTCGCTTTACCTCAACGAGTCCAACAAAACATTCATCATCCCACCTGATAAACTTAGAACCTCACAGGGCGCACAACTGTGGACCCAATGGGCCACATCATATCCATTGATATTGGTGAGGCAAAACCAGACATGCCATACAAGGAGACCGTGCAACGCCTGGGACTGTGTGTGGGCGCTCTGCGGTGGCCATGCATGCCCACCCCTAGGCCAGACGTGCTCTTCATTGGCCGCCTCTTCTTTTGCGCCATGACCGACCTGCCGGAAGATGTTGCTCGCCAGAAGATTTTTGAAGATAGACAGCGCGTGCTGGTCTCCAAAAAGTGGGGTTACAAGCTCTACCTGCATTTCTTGTTTTGAGTCGCACACAGGAGCGCACTGGGGGCGTCATAACCGGTTGTACAAGGTGGGGTACCCTGACAGACCCTCTGCAGGCAGGATCCACTCGGGTACAATATTACAGGCATCAAGAACTCTCTGACCGAACACCGCTCGGCGCCCCGCACAATGCACGCCTCGACAAGCCTCGACAAGTCACTTGCCATATCCGCCTCGAACTTTCGGCCCATGTAGTATGGGTTGCCATCACACGCAACCTGAAAAGAATGCCCCCTCGGGGCAGCCCCCAACATGAGACTGAACAAGGGACGCCCCTTCCATGGCAATATATCAATGGACATGTTTTGTGCGACCGACCCATATGCCTGCTGCTGATGCTGCTGCTACTGCCACTGACATGTTGTTGCACTACAGGAGCAGAGCATAGACGTCAGCATGCGCAAAGAACAGTATGACAATATGCAGATGTGACTGCTTGAGCTACCATGCATCATGTTGCCATGTGGTTAACCAGCCCCCCCCCCCCCCCTCCTCCCCCCAATGTCCTGGCTGACCCCCTGCCCCCCATCTCATACATACATACATGCCCGCAGGCACCTGCAGTTGCAGCAAAATGAAGCACTACCCGCCTCCAGGCTCAACATTGGCCTCCGGGGCCGCTTTGCCAAAGCCTGGACCCCTGGCGGAACCTCAATCTAGCGCTCCCGCCACAGCGCGACACCGCACATGGGAATGGTCACCGCGCCAGCGTGGTCGTGGGTGATGGCGTGCACGTTGCAATGCGCGCGTTGGGTCCCCTTGAGCCGGGCGTTTGAGCAACAACAGACCCTAGATCCCATGGCGCTGCGGCGCAGACCCAATCTACATCGCCCAGCGAGCATGGGCAACAAAACAAGCAATCATTGTTTTGTGTTGACGTGGCCAATCGCCTGCGCTCAAAACTCGCAAGCCAAAAAGGGCCATGAAAGCAAGCTAACTGATTAAAATATATTCTGGGGACCTGACATGCACCAAAAGGCGCGAAAAAGGGCTGCTGATTGGACATATGGTGCGCAGCAGCAACTGGGTTGGATAAGACTATTACTTGCCCAAGTCTCCGATACACACTTGGCCTCTCTCGGCTCAATCGAGTTCGTGGGGCCTCAAGAGCACAGGAATCAACGCCTGGCATGTGGGGCTTCAAAGCAATGGGACACAGTGTTTGCTGGAATGTGGAGTGTTTGGCGTTCACTTCGAAGCAACCTGGTCATGCTGAGTGCTCAATAGTCCTCCGCTGCCGCTGTTGTGGTACCCGGCCAATGTAGGCCTAGGAAGGGTATCGGATGCCTCATCAGATATGAAAAGGCACGTACCACTCGCAGCTTACCTGCAATGCGTGTGTTCGCTGCTGCCAATGCAGCAGCAGCAGCAGCAGTAACTGCATGCTGTTCACACTGCTATACAGTGTCCAGAGATGCCCCGTTAATTGGTAGCACCGGTACCCGTACCAGTTTTTGCACCAGTTTTAACCGGTAACTGGTTGCCGCTCGCTAACCGGTACGGGTAACTGGCCGCGTGAGGCAACCCGTAAACACGTACCGATGCCGTAGCTGATGACCGGCGCCACCAGTTAAAATGCAAGTAGACCGTCCAGTCCAGCGAATTTATTCTTTTCGTGCCTTGAAGTTAGTTCAGCGGGGTCACAGATCACAGGACCACGACACGACACGACAGGTGTAATGGACGGTGTATACTGGCAGATATGGTCGTGAGTCGACCTACTGATGCTGCTGTTGACATATGGGTTCGGCTAATGATGGCATGCAAGCGGTCCATGTGGCGCAAAAATCGATCACGGTGGCAGTCTCCGATTGATGGATGCGCGACTGTTTGATGTCGCTGAATGCACAAGCAGCTTGTGCAGGCTGAGATAGCAGGTTGGATGTAAAGCATGAGCATCCATCAAGCGACGTGGGACGCGATGCGTTCATCTTGAGGAACGCAACTCCGGATCGGATTGTTTCCGCTTCTAATGCGCTGTCGCTGCTGCGTAAACACGAAAACGTGATTTACACATATGACAGAGGTTGTTTGCTGATCCACAGGTGCAAGGGTGCCAATTGCAGAGCGCAAGTCGAAACAGGTGGCAGCAGGCAGAATGATATATGCGCATGCTGCCCATCCTTTTGCTGGCTGCATGCTGCACACATGTTGCTGACTGCTTTTGCATCGTGACAGGTGCACTTTGAGTGTCACTGACAGGAGCAAATACTGCGCTAGTATGCTGTGGGTAAGGCTTTGAGCTGTGCGCACTATGCACTTGGGTCCATTCGGCTGCATAACCTAGAATCCTCGAACTCCTAACAAGCATTATTCCTGAAGCCTCAGTAGTTGCATGTACTGATCGCACGGTATACTACGTATGCTATGCATGTACAAAAGCCCTGGCATCACTAGTAAAAAAACTGGTACCACAGGTGAAAACCGGTCAGACCAGTTTTTACCGGTTTCACCAGTATACTGGTACCGGTTGTCACAGCGCACCAGTTAAACTGGTACGGGTAGTATTAATTAAAAGTACGGGTAGCTCTCAAGGGCATCGCCCTGGCGCGCTTACGCTCGGCACTGTCAGCAGCGCTCCACATGGCGTACTCTGGCCGTGTCATGACACACATGGCAGAATCCAGGGGGGGGGGGCACATGGAGGAGGACGTAGGGGAGGACCCCGAGATGCCATTTGGCGGCGGCGGCGTTTGAGTGGTTGTCGTTGCGACACTTTCAGACTGTCATCCGACATGTAGATTCCTTACAGCTAGATGCCAATCATCTGGGCTTTTTCGCGCCCTGAGCGAGGATTAATATCACTTCACCTGCTGCAGTGGCGGCAACATTGTCAACAACAGCATCAGCAGCACCGCTAGCACCTGATACATCGACGGCAACAGCTACCACGTCGCTGCCACAGCAGCAACCGGCGTGCACACCCATCGGCAACCCCTACGCAAAGGGACCAGCGCACGCGCAGCAGGCACCTGCTGCTCAGGCTGCTGGCAGCAGCTCCTCCGGCAGCTCAACGAGGCCGAAACACGGGGGCAGCAGTGCTACACGAGGGGGTGGGGGTCGCAGTGGAGGGCGCGGACGTGGCAATGGAGGACGTGTTCGCAGCGGCAGCAATGATGCAGACATCAGCAGTAGCAGAGCGACTAGCGGCAGCAGAACCGGAGGCGGCAGCAGCAGCGGTGCCGGCGGCGGCAGTGCAGCCGGTACTAAAGACAGCGGCGCTGGCAACGGCCGCAGCAGTGATGCCAGCAGCCGCAGCGGCGGTGCTAGCAACAGCGGCAGTGGCGCGCGAACTCAAAACGGCCGCGGTGGCCGTGGCAGCGGTCACAGCAGCGACAGCGGTGGACGAGGCTGTGGTCGTGGCGGCCGCGGCGGCGGCGGAGGGGGCCCCCGAGCGGCAAGTGCGGCGACAGCAGCGGCAGCGCCTGCAGGCGCAGCAGGTGGGGCAGGTGGGCTTTTCACGTGGACCATCTCAACCCCTGCAGTCGCAGCAGTGCTTGACAGCATCAGCCTCGATGAGCTGTGCAAGCTGCAGTTCGCGACAACTAGAAGCCTTGCTAGACCACGCAATCGCCGCTATGTAGGAGCTGCACTGGAGAACGCAGCAACACATCTGTTGGCACACACAATGACGATGTTCGTCAATGCGGCGCGAGAGCCAGATTCCGCAGGGCGGGTGCAGCGACTGCAAAGATCCACGATTCTACACCACCTCATGCCATCACTCATCGCCTCCACCGATGGCGCACCTGGCATCACTCGCTCCGACAGAATCAGAATGTTGGCACGCGGTGAGCTTGACCGGTTGGTGCCAGCGCTCCTCGCACACGCGCGTGCGCACCGGCGCTGGCGCGCGCGCCAGCAAACGGAGGCAGCGATCAACGCCTACGTCCTACAGTGCATGGGCACACGGGGGGGGCTACAGCAGGCAGCGCGTTTCCTTCAGTTCAAAACGGTGGCGACACCTGATGATGACTGCTTTGCCGCCATGCAGTCCAAACACCCCCCCGCTGCGCCAGGGGAACAACTCCATGAGCTATCTGGCATGGTTGATCAGCTTGTGGCGAAAGCAGCCGACATGCCAGCAGAACTCAGCCTGTTACAGGGGGAGGGAATTGAGCCAGAGACGGTTGCCAAGCTCATACAGCGAGCAAGCCCTTACAGTGGAGCAGGCCCATCGGGGCTGCGCTACAGCCACCTGCAGGATGCGCTACGCACAAGCTGGGGACGGCATGAGTTTGCTGCTGTCCTCACACGGTGGCTTCAGGCCGTTATGCGGGAGGCTGCGCGGCTGCCGGATGCCTTCTGGCAGTTGCATGGCGCGGGGCGCCTGACGCCACTTGCAGAACAACAGGAAGATGGTACAGCTTAAGCAGCGGCCCATCGTTTGCGGCGAGGTGCTGCAGCGACTATGCACTTCGGTGTACGTGGCAGACCGCAAAGACTTCCTGGCGGAGCTCCTTGAGCCAGACGGGCAGTATGGGGTAGCCGTCTCAGCAGGAGCGGATAAAGCGGCCATGGCCGGCAAACTCGCGTATGAGCTTGGTCACTGGCAGTTCATGCTGGACCTCAAGAATGCCTTCAACATGGTGTTCGTCCTGGCGGCAGCGGAATGGGTAGCAGCACAGCTGCCGGACTTCCTCGACTACTTCATCGGCACATACGTTCGCACTCGGCCACACCTGCTGTTCCAGCACGTCGACGGCTCCACGCGCATCATCATGTCTCAGCGCGGGTTTTAGCAGGGGGACCCCGCAGCACCGATGCTCTTCTGCGGCGCCATTGCTCAGTGCTTGAAACGGTTCAATGAGGCGGCGGCCGCGCAGCGCGCGCGGAGGCGGATGGGCGCCTACATGGACGATGCCAACGTCCGAACAGGCGCTTGCACGCTGACTCAGGATGACACACAGGCGGTGGCGCAGCTCAAACAACACTTTGCGGAGGTGGGGCTGGAGCTAAACCTCACCAAGTCACGCGCGCTGCCTGGCAGGGGGCATGTGGTGACAGACCACGAGCGGCAACTGCTGCAGCAGCTGGGCGTTCAGCTAGTGGGGGATACGGATGAAAATCAGAACCGCGGAGCTGTGTTGCTGGGGGTGCCGGTGGGCCACAGCAGCTTTGTGGACGCATGGCTGCGCAGGGAAGCGGGTGCAGGCGGGGCAGGGGCTCGATTCGCAGAGCGATGCGCGCGCCTGACATCTCCGAGGGCTATGTTCAGGTTACTGCGCTACTGCGTGGTGCCTCGCATGACGTACTGCCTGCACACCATTCCCACTACGCAGACAGCGCCAGCCGCCAAGGAGTGGGATCGTGTCACGCAGTGGGTGCTTGAGCACTCAATGGGCCTGCAGCCACCAGGCCAGACCTGGCACCAGTTTGAGCAAAGTGGGGCCCACTTCCATCTGGCAGCACACGGCCCAGCCTTACAGCAAGCGCGACTCCCAACACGGCATGGCGGCCTTGGCATTACCAGCGCCTGCGACATCGCTGATGCTGCGTATGTGGCGGGCACGTTGCAAGCGCTGCAACCAGCACTCTCTGGATGGGCGGGGGTGCTGCAGCAGGCGGCTCCTCAAGCGGCTGCAGACGACGCTGCTGAGGATGCGGCAACACAAGCGGCACCGGCAGCAGCGGCAGCAGCACCAGCACCAGCAGCATCAGCAGCGGCAATTGTTACAGCGGCAGCGGCGGTTGCCAGTGGAGGCGCGACCGCTCCGGCAGCGGCAACTGCATCAGCGGCAGGCCGCGCTTATGGCGCAGCCATTCCGGCAACACACGACGCAGCTGCCGCTGGATCAGGGGCCGCGGCGGCAGCACAGGCGGCACCAGCGGCAGCAGCAGCGGCGGCGCACGGCGCACCTACTCCGGCGGCAGCAGCGGCGGCGGCAGCAGCAGCTGCTCCAGCATCAGAAGCTGCTGCAGCAGCTGCAGCACATGTTGCACCTCAAGTGGCCTCGGCGGCATCACTAACTGCAGCATCAACAGCAGCTGCTGCGGGCATAGGCAACACAGCTGCTCCAGGCCCTACTAGGGCAGCTGCAGCACCTGCAACAGGAGCAGCGTCGGCAGGCGGCGCCGCAATCATGCCGGCTGCGACAGCGGCAATGGCGGCGGCAGCGGCCAATGCGGCAGGTGCTGCACTAACACCTGCGGCAGCAGCAACACCACTGGCAGCAGCAGCAACGGCAGGCGGCGCAGCTGCAGCACCAGCGCACGCACCAGCGGCAGCCGTCAATGCAGGCGCTGCGCGTTCCACACCAGCAATGCTACAAGGCGCAGCAGCAGCAGAGGTGGCGCGCCTGCCCCTCATGCGGACGATCGCCACAGCTGCCGCATCCCTACGTGCAGCAACAGGTGACAAGCTGGAACATACACTGCCACCAGCGCTAACGCCACTGCAGCAGCAACCACCTACGCAGCAGCCGCCGCTGCGGCCGACAGCAGGTGGTGGCACTGGTGCGGAGGCTGTTTGCGTACTTGACGCCAGTGCTCTGCAGTTGCAGTGTAGCCTGAAGCGCCCCAATCAGAGTGCGCTTGCAGATGCCGTCGCTACCGAGCTTGCAGATAAGGTGGAGGCGGACCTGCAACAGCTGCCGCAGGGCACGCAACGCACGCAAGCACTTGCTCGATTCCGGTCGCAGCGCCACATGCACTCGATCGGCATGGCATTCCTCAATGAGCCCATGTACTCCACAACGGCTTCGTTCGACGGCCTATCCTGGCAACTGGCCGTCAAACGCGCCATCGGAGTAGAGGAACAGACGACAGGCTGCAAGCTGTGCGGGAAGTCGCCGGGCGGCACCCTGCATGCACGGCTAAGTCAAGCGCCACGCGTCAAGGCGCACGACACCATCGTCCATAATAGCGTCAAGAGGGCCACGCAGCGCATCCTGCGCACGACACCATCGTCCATAATAGCGTCAAGAGGGCCACGCAGCGCATCCTGCGCACGACACCATCGTCCATAATAGCGTCAAGAGGGCCACGCAGCGCATCCTGCGGCAATACCTCAAAACGGGACTGGTTGACGAGGACTACACGCCGTTTCTGGGGTCCGCCGGGCCGCCGGGGAGTCGCAGGATGGACATCGTGCTGCCTGCCGACGCCTTCCCGGTGACCGGCTACGACGACCCGACACGCCACCTACCGCTCATGGTGGACGTTACCTGCTTCGAGGCACAGGTGGCGTCGCGGGCGGCGAAGACTGCAGCAGACCCTGAGCGATGCTGCCGCGACCAGGAGGCCGCCAAGACTACCCACAATTCTGGTCATTATGATCAGAATTGCTACAAACTTGCCACTTTGGCAATAGGGTCATTTGGGAGCAGGGGCGGAAGCTGCTGGAGGCTGTGGCGACGGAGTATGCCAGCAGGATGTCAGTGCCCGGAGGAGCGCGCCCTAAAGCTCTCAAGGGCATCGCCCTGGCGCGCTTACGCTCGGCACTGTCGGCAGCGCTCCACATGGCGTACTCGGGCCGTGTCATGACACACATGGCAGAATCCAGGGGGGGGGGCACATGGAGGAGGACGTAGGGGAGGACCCCGAGATGCCATTTGGCGGCGGTGGCGTTTGAGTGGTTGTCGTTGCGACACTTTCAGACTGTCATGCGACATGTAGATTTCTTACAGCTAGGTGCCAATCATCTGGGCTTTTTCGCGCCCTGAGCGAGAATTAATAAAAAGTACGGGTAGCTGCTGGTACTTTTATTGAATTTCTGCTGGTACCAGTTATTGAGTACTGGTACCGGTACCGGTTAAAAAATTTCTTGCGCTACGCGCGACTGGTGCGATGATGGCAGTACGGGGCATCTCTGCTATACACACATGACAAACAGTGTGCTAGTGGCACGTGCCCATGTGCAAGAGAGACTTGCTTTTGAAGGCCTTCTGATCACCCCAGAGGCCGACTTTGCCACTTTGGGCGGTTTTAGCCAAACGTAGCGATCGTCAGTCAACAGGTAGTCAGAAGCGGTTTGTTGCGAGTTCTGCAATGAAAGCCGCCTGTTGGACACAACCACATAGCCTACATCCTGACCTGAGGTAACCCTAACCTAACCCTAACCCTGACCCTAAACTTAGGTGGGACCTCCATCACCATCAGAACTTGTCCTACCTCTATATTGACTCATACAGTATATCGGAGCTTTTTTTGACAGAAGCAAGGTGACAGTGCGACTGTGGTGAGGAGAGAATATATCAGAGTGACAAATCATATGCGCGAGAACCACAACCGTTGTATTGTAAAAATGCTCCACTGACACTCAGTGTGATGCACGGGCATCTTCAACTGTAACTGTCCTGTCCTATAATGCGTCGTCGCATGGATAGATGTACTCATCTGCATCTGTGCCGCTGACACTATTGTTTGCACTACTTTCGCCGCTGCTGAGTACCGCGTGTGCAGCCATTGAGCCACGGCGCTTATGGCGTGCCATACCAGACTCTTTATCTTCAAGCGTCCTGGCTGCCTGAAGGAGTGCCGCCACTTCCAAGTGGCCATTTGCACGTGCCAGCGCTTCTGCAGTCATGCCATTCACATCCAGCGAGCCCACCCTGTCACGCATAGCAGTAGGAAAAACATGACGCCATATGAGTGAGCGGTGCAGATGTTAGATCCATGCTGAGCATTGCGTTAAAAAAATTGAGCTGCCAGCCTCCAATACATTCAAGGTCGGACTGGTGGAATGCAGTTTCAGCACTCAGCACCCAAGCAGACCCCAGCAAAGGCTGCACAACTTTCACTTGTGTTTATCTGCACAAACAGGCCAGGGCATCTGGCACATTTTGTTCTTGTACTTCTATTTGACTTTGTGACACGCAGGCCGCCATTTGATTCAATGCTGGCTTGAATTGATTGCAGGAATACGAGGGCCAGCAATCACCTCAAGCGACACTGTGAGTACAGTAAATAGCAGACATATTCACTTGTGTGGATAAATGAGCTCAATTCCACCGGTACTGCAGCAGGCTTACACACATAGGTTGCAATGCCGGCACACACCTGATGCATGCCGTTTCAGCAGACGCGAGCATTTGCGCGCACACATGTATCTACAAACTGAATCCTTAAAATGTGAGAGCAGCTTCAAGAGCGACAGGCGAAACACCTGTTATTTGCAAGCTACACAAGCAATGGCCACTTGTACAGCACACTAATTGATTGGACTAGTGTCCTGAGCAGAGTAAGCCTAACCCAAGGGGATAAACACCCATATCAAACGTCGCCAGAATTGCCCTCCGCATGAGGTCGAAAATAACATAAAAGTACCAACAAAGGTATACAAAGGCGGCTTGCTGCTAGTAGCAATGCTTTGTGAGGAAGCCATTCTCTTGGATGCTGGTGCGTTTTTGAGGTGGTATGCTGCACCATTCTGGCTAGAGTCAAAGGCCCCAGCAGCGCATTAGAGCATTGCGGTGCTGGTGGGCATGGCTGTGTGTGCAGTGTCTGAGTTGAGGCACAAGGCAGCATGCCATAAGGCGTAATTTCCAGCAATTACATGTCGGCGGCATCACTTCAACTTGTGCAAGATTGTCAGGCAGGTGTGGCTAAGCACGCAGCATCACTTCCAGGCCTCTGCAATTGCTCACATCCTGCACCAGCCTGCCAAAACCATATTTCTTTGAAGTAGATTACATAGTCTCACATCGCAAGGGCACGATTTCTGTAGCGGTGTTTGCCTGATTGCAAGCTCCTAGACATGGCAACGACGCATGCAGGCCTGAGCAAGCCCAGCAAGTAATGCCCAGCTTGAGGATAGGAGTACATTAATAGCATCCTGTACATACCTAAAAGGGCCTCCCTCCAGCATCAGCGCATCAGATTTGCTGGCGCTGAGGCTGGACACTGCTGCATCAGCAGACAGGGATGACGTGCTGTTGAGGTTTGATTTCCTGGATCCGGCCTCTTCCAAATGAGGGCGCCCAATGTCCAGTTGCAGGATGAGTAGCGTCACAACGTCCAGCCAGCCTGCCTCAGCTGCAGCGCAAACAGATGAATAAGGCAACAAACCACCTCTGCATCAGATTTGCAATACGACTTTGGTAAACAACGCATTAGGATAACAGTGATTTCTTGAGGTGCTGTGTCTCAAGTCGCTACTTTCTGTTGTGGTGCCATGCTGACGCTGGCACTGCAGAAGTGTACAATACTGAAACTGATGCAGCAGCAGCAGCAGCAGCAGTAGCAGCACACAGGTGCTGTCGTGCCAAACCCCCGTGCACCACCACAGCATGTGAAATAAAGGTGCAAGGGGGACTCCACTTCTGATCTCAACAAGCAAGCAATACAAGCTAAATTGTGCCTTCACACGCACTGTTTTAATGCCCTCCTGGGCATACTATATGAACTTTTTAACCCTAACCCTAACCTAACCCTGACCCTAGCATAGCATAACACAAAGGCAATATAAACGGCGCAGCAAGGCTCAAAATGCAATTTGCAAAGGATTGACGAGCAGAGCCATTGATAGCAAGCACTTGACTTGACCCCCGCAGTGCAGACTATCAGGTCTCGTACAATGCATCATGTCACACGCTTCATGACACAGTCTAGCAAGTGTTGTCCTCAGTGCCAGCACGCCATCGTGTGTTGTGCAGTAATGCACCAAGATGGTGTGAATAACAAAGATAACCGTACTTACCTGCCACGTGCAGGGGCGTGCGACTGGATGCGTCTCGCACTTTAAAGGGGACGCCCTTCCAGATGAGGGCTTCGACAACACGAGTGTGGCCGTTGGCCGCTGCATGCATCAGTGCTGGGCGCCCCAAGGCTTTGTCTGACAACAAAGCAAAGAGCAGGAGGACGAGAAAAACGGCGTTGTGATGGGGGCTAGGTAATGCAAGCTGCCATCTCGCAAAAGCCGAGTCACCAGCCCGAGGTTTTGCCAGACCATGAAATGCTGTGCCTCGTGCACGGCTTTCAACAGACACATGAAAAGAAGAACGCTACCGGCGTCAGTAGCCTGCTTCTCAACCTCTTTGCACCCTGATGCCATGCACTGTAGTGACATGAGCAGCAAGATCCGGCGAATTTGCATCCTGGTAGTACCTAGCATGTGGTCGTGCAAAAAAATCTCTAGTTACACTGACCCTCAGCACAAGAGGTAGCGCATTCACCGTGCGTGCCAGCACTGGCTGTGCGCAATCCTTGTCGCCTGGTCATCAGGCAAGTCTGCTTATCAAACAAGCAGTTCCCTGTTTCAGCTGACTCAGACATACTTGAAGACAATCAGCGCTTATGACTACTGCTTCATCTGAATAACGCCATAACGTGCATGAATTAAGTGCAAGTCTTAAGTGTTATGTACACCAGTGCCGTTTACCTTCATAACGTGACCAATACCAATGAAAACAAGTGCACACCGTGTGCATACCTGTGGCGCAGGGGTTGCATGCCATGGTAGCCAGATAGCTGCGGCGGTGCATGGAGCCAGGTACCAATGACGACGTGTATGATGCCACCTCCCGTGTCACTGCCAGGAGCTCGCGGGTGCAATCCAGGTGGCCTGTGGGGTTGACAGAGCACACGTCACAATGAAAAAAGCAAAGAGAGCTGCTGCATCAGAGTTTGTGCCATCAAGTGCGGCTTCAGCACTATTCATCAGCTCATGACTTCCCAGGCACGCTGGCCTTGTGGCACAGATGCCATGTGCAGCAGAGCAACAGTGCAGGTGTATGAGCCGGTACGCTTGAGTCTCATGGGGGGGCAATAGGTGCACACAGAGGCACCATCCAGCAAAAGCGGGGCTGCTCTATCACGGTTTGTGCCATCAAGAGCGGCCTTAGCAGTGTTCATGAGCTTACAGATCCACAGGGCGCTCAGTGATGTGGCGGAGATGCCATGTGCTGCAGAGCAACAAAGGAACAACTGATGCTGCAGGCTGCTGGAGTTCAGTGACTGGAGGAGAGGTGAAGGATCCAGCAACAAGTGGTCAATCAAGGTCAGCCATGTGCTGGAGCAGGTGCAAGTGCCAATGTGCATGAGAAAATTGTGGGAGCAAGCGCTGTTCCAGCGACCATTGTCTGGCTAACGAATGTCAGCTGTATCTCTGTGGATGGCATGCCCCTCCGTCAACTGCAACACTGCACAGTGGCACCACCAATGCTTTCTGTAGGTGCGCAGGCTTTCTACGAAACCCTAATCCTACAGGCAGCTGCAGAACACCACCGTGTTGACTTCACACACAGCAGATCAATAAGTTGGTGCAACTGATATGTGATTGCTGAGCTGTGAGAATGGCACACATGCAATAGGTGTTGCGCGGCTTGCACGGAACAGTGGCATGGTGTCATTGCAAAGCATCATCCACAAGGCGTATGAATGCTTCCTGAAAGCTCACCATGAGCACACGCGTGCATGAGGGGTGTCATGCCAGAGGGGTCAGCTAGCCCTGCATCTGCGCCACACACGCGTGTAAGGACACGACACATATGTGCATGGCCGCTGCGAGCTGCCAGGGCCAAGGGGGTCAGGCCCTCTGCATTGAGCATGTCTGCAGGGGCAGATTGCGCACATGGCACAGAGACACAATTTAGAACACACATAAACTAAAAGGAAAGTGTTGAGCTTAGACGAATATGCAATAGCTTGAGCTGCATACAACATTTGCTTAATGGCAGCAGTGGGGCTGGAGGGTAAGGTTGGGCCTGCCTGATGCTGAGAGCACGGCGACGATGACGGCAACATCCAGCATCGTCAGCAATGTGCACGGCATGATGTTCTAGTTGGCGAGGCAGAGACCAGTGATCTACAAGACACACAACATGCGAGGCCTGAACAGGGTGCCCGCAAGCAGCTGTGCCACAGAGGACGGAGGGGGCAATCTCACTTGACGGAAAGAGCGCACCAGGGTCTGCACTGGGTCAAAACATCAACTGTACACTAAGCTTGTCCCTTACATGCCTGACAGAGCTCGTATCCAGTAGAATGTGATGTGCTGCGGAAAACACTGCCTCTGGGGCACTGCCGATATGTCAAGCTGATGATCAGTAGTCTTGATCCAGATAATGAATAACGAACAACAACTGCGATACATCTGCATGGCCACCGCCGTTGAAGGAGGAACTGCACTGGGCGGGCATGGCTAATCAAAGGCATGCAAAACTCACCAACAATCGGCGAGCGTTGTGGGAGGCCAGTCACATGTGATGTGCTGCTGCCACCACCCCAAGCAGCAAACATGTCAATGTGCCTCTCCAGTCGCCTTTCATACTGCTTGGCAGTTGCGGCTATGTGCGGCAGCACCGCTGGCTCAGCAGCTGTTACAGCGTTGTGGAATGGGGAGTCGTGCCCACTCTCCACTCCTTCCATGCACCTAAGTTGGGGGCAGAATGGAAAAATGCAGTCAAGGACAGAACACATTCATGGGTCCAGAGCCGTGTTGCTCATTCATGCACACTTTGACATTACAAATCAAAAGTCAACATGTGTTGCCAGTGGAAAGGGTCGCTGCAGCACTTGCAGTATTTTACAGCACGCATCCTGCAGCAGCCAGTCACAGCCACAAGCAAAAAATGCAAGGCGATGCGCGCAGTTCAATGTTATGGTTATATGCGTTGTATACCAACTCATCTGTTGAGCCAGCAGGCAAAACTGCTCAACAAATCTGCCTCTTGATGACTATGACAACAACCATGCATTTTCAAACAATATGTATGAGATGCAAACATGCCCGCATGCGCCTAGGGATGGTTAGGGTCACCGTACCCCTGTCACACAGATGATGCAGACAATAATGTAATATGTGCTCATGCAACGCTGTGTGCACGGCAGAATGCTCAACTCTGCTGATCACAGGTCCGCCACATCTAAATTTAGGGTATGTAAACCACATCATGCAGCGGTCAAGTGGCACTTCATCCGCTCAATGCGCGAGTCAAACCTACCAACTATCTGTACTCTACTCTACATTTGATACTGAATGCAGCATCATGCATGCCGCTCCATTTTACGCACAATACTGCTGCTGATGATGTTCAACTGCGCTGTACCAGCAACCCTTGCTGCAGATCCCTCGTCCAATACACCTACTGTATACATATGTCTGCTTCAGGCAAATCATGTCATCAAAACACTCACGACGCAATGACTCACAGATGTCCACATGCTTACACCGCATATTCTTAACGCCGCAATGACTCACAGATGTCCATATGTTTTGAGCAGCGTCCGCACCGGCCCCACGCGCCCCCCCCTGATGAGGTGATCCAACGCCGTCAGGCCCTCCCCACTGCGAAGGCTCAGCACCTTACCGCCAGGCGCAACCGCGTCCAACATGGCTACAAGGGCCATCACCAGCCTCACGTCGCCTGCCATGGCCGCTCTGTGGATGGCGTTGGTGGCCCCCTGCTGTGATTGGCTCAGGGATGGGCCAATCACAATGGGCGCGTGGTGCGCGGGGGCATCTGATTGGACGGCGCTGACGCAGTCGCGCAGGGGTATGAAGCGCAGCCGCAGTCGCACTGCCGGCGCGACCGAGAGGCTGCGCAGGTGAAGAGCAGACATCAGCAGGCGGGCGGAGGGGAGGTACTGTTTGGTAAGTATCAATGCGTCATGTGCCAGTCGACAGTTAGTAAGCGGGTACAATGCCAGAAACCTGGCAACAGCATGAAGTACAGCAGGCAAAGATGTGTGTAGAACTTTGACGATGGTTGATAGGCGTTGGCTCCTGACTGGCAACTGATGTGTGCAGCAGCATAGGCAGTGGTGTGTGTCGTAAGCATTGTTGTCCCAAGCAGTGCTCGGCGTTACAAGGCCTACATGAAATGTAAGTGAGGAAGAGGAACTGTATGCACAGCTGGACAGGTATACTGTAGGCTGCTGCAGCACGCAGCTGCCTCACACCTCATGCTTCCGACAGGGCCTCAGTCGCACAATCTTCAGGCTGCATGTAAATACGCAGGCTTGTATTACTGCAATTCAGCCAGCCAGCCAGCCCGCAGTGTCATGGATCCAGCCAAGACCCAGATTTGAACGTGGTGTTGAGACTGCAGTCACACAGAGCGCGAGCCTACCTGGTGCCACTTTGTCCCTTGCTGGTGTCATCAATCATGCTGTTGTCCTTGGTGCTTTTGCTGGAACTGCGGATCTCCAGTGGAAACCATAACCCTAAAACGCTGCATCGCAGCCAAAGTTCAGGTATGATAAACCAACGCAGGTTGTTTCACCTGGTGCTGTTTGTGTTGCACGGTGTGGTCGTGATGCTACTAGAATTATCCGGTTGTAGCCCTGAGCTTTCAGGAGCATCGCAACACAACGTCGATGACAACCTCTGAGGCTTGACTTCAGAAGTTCTCAACACATGTCATCTGAAGCAATACGATGTGTTGCCTAAGTGTCGCCTTCGATTATCACAGACAATGGTGGCAAGCCTTACTGTTTTTAGAACAGGGAGACCATGATCTTCTGCAGCAAACCTCTGGTTGGTTTGGCGAGTGCACCAACACCAGCATATGATCTCTGTGACTTTTCTGATATCTCAAAATTCACCAAGTGATACCAAGTGGTACATAGAGGTACTACTACCAAACGCCACTGTGTTTGCACAATGAGCGACACCAGCTGTGACACCTATGTAGTGCTTCACTACCTATAGTAGCTACAGTGCATGACCATTGCCACTGTCTGCGATAGTTGTTGGCGTCGGGCTCCCTACGCTGCCAGTGTATGCTTGTGCACGCCACGAACGCACAGCGCCGCTGCAGAGATATTCTCACTGCAGCGCATTGCACGCATGAACAGGCAGGTAAGTGAAATGAAACATTGCTCTTGTGGCGCACCACTGTGACACTACTAAGCGACTTTGCTTGCGCCGCCATCCCTGTACTTCTGCTTGTGCACCCAGCGCTGCAGAGATGCCTTCAAAGCAGTGCATCGAATACATGCGTGTTCAAGAAGCTAACTGAGCATTGCTTGACTTTGCAAAAAACTCGACTCAGCCTGCTTGATCTGCACCGGCAGGCTCAGTTACTACAAGTACTTCTAGGTTACTTGAGCACACACAAAACTGGCAGCTGTCCGTAGTTTGTGTGCTTGTGCCAAGCCATCTGTACTGCTGCGCTAGCGTGTGTCAGCACTTGTTGTCCCTTTGTTCTCCCTGCTTCTTGATGGCAGCAGCCCCCGGACATCCCTGAACAGTCATGGTTTGATGACGATGGAAACATCAAGCAGGCCGCGCTAGGCAAACTCATTGATGGTTGCAAGGACGAAGCCATGCGCCAATCGCTGAGACTGCTGCGGCGTGTGCTGTCTTTGACCAAGGAAGACCGAGCACAGGTTGGTGCATGTTTTTCGCATGTGCACCCAGCTTCGGATTAGTACGCCTGCCCGCTGTACTGGTGGTTGAACTGCTGCAGGGCAATTGTGTGAGCATGGCGATATTGCTATTGCAAGAGACGTGTCATTGAGTGCATATTGCGCCCATGTGAAAGTTGCAGCTAAAGGGTTAGGCAACAAAAAATGAAAGCATCATGGTGTTGCTGCATGCGCCACACACTTGACGTCACATCAGTATGTGCTGTATTTTGTTCCACATTTCTCATGTCTCTCAGCTTTGTGTGATGTTGTTCGGTCAAAATTAAAACCGTTATTGTGCAACTGACTTTTGCCTGTGTGCCTTTGTTGCGATTCTATCTGCAGGAGCTGTTGCGTTTTGACGGTGCTGGCATCATGTGCCTCCTGGCAGCAGCGCACCCTTCGCTTTACCTCAACGAGTCCAACAAAACATTCATCATCCCACCTGATAAACTTAGAACCTCACAGGGCGCACAACTGTGGACCCAATGGGCCACATCATATCCATTGATATTGGTGAGGCAAAACCAGACATGCCATACAAGGAGACCGTGCAACGCCTGGGACTGTGTGTGGGCGCTCTGCGGTGGCCATGCATGCCCACCCTAGGCCAGACGTGCTCTTCATTGGCCGCCTCTTCTTTTGCGCCATGACCGACCTGCCGGAAGATGTTGCTCGCCAGAAGATTTTTGAAGATAGACAGCGCGTGCTGGTCTCCAAAAAGTGGGGTTACAAGCTCTACCTGCATTTCTTGTTTTGAGTCGCACACAGGAGCGCACTGGGGGCGTCATAACCGGTTGTACAAGGTGGGGTACCCTGACAGACCCTCTGCAGGCAGGATCCACTCGGGTACAATATTACAGGCATCAAGAACTCTCTGACCGAACACCGCTCGGCGCCCCGCACAATGCACGCCTCGACAAGCCTCGACAAGTCACTTGCCATATCCGCCTCGAACTTTCGGCCCATGTAGTATGGGTTGCCATCACACGCAACCTGAAAAGAATGCCCCCTCGGGGCAGCCCCCAACATGAGACTGAACAAGGGACGCCCCTTCCATGGCAATATATCAATGGACATGTTTTGTGCGACCGACCCATATGCCTGCTGCTGATGCTGCTGCTACTGCCACTGACATGTTGTTGCACTACAGGAGCAGAGCATAGACGTCAGCATGCGCAAAGAACAGTATGACAATATGCAGATGTGACTGCTTGAGCTACCATGCATCATGTTGCCATGTGGTTAACCAGCCCCCCCCCCCCCCCTCCTCCCCCCAATGTCCTGGCTGACCCCCTGCCCCCCATCTCATACATACATACATGCCCGCAGGCACCTGCAGTTGCAGCAAAATGAAGCACTACCCGCCTCCAGGCTCAACATTGGCCTCCGGGGCCGCTTTGCCAAAGCCTGGACCCCTGGCGGAACCTCAATCTAGCGCTCCCGCCACAGCGCGACACCGCACATGGGAATGGTCACCGCGCCAGCGTGGTCGTGGGTGATGGCGTGCACGTTGCAATGCGCGCGTTGGGTCCCCTTGAGCCGGGCGTTTGAGCAACAACAGACCCTAGATCCCATGGCGCTGCGGCGCAGACCCAATCTACATCGCCCAGCGAGCATGGGCAACAAAACAAGCAATCATTGTTTTGTGTTGACGTGGCCAATCGCCTGCGCTCAAAACTCGCAAGCCAAAAAGGGCCATGAAAGCAAGCTAACTGATTAAAATATATTCTGGGGACCTGACATGCACCAAAAGGCGCGAAAAAGGGCTGCTGATTGGACATATGGTGCGCAGCAGCAACTGGGTTGGATAAGACTATTACTTGCCCAAGTCTCCGATACACACTTGGCCTCTCTCGGCTCAATCGAGTTCGTGGGGCCTCAAGAGCACAGGAATCAACGCCTGGCATGTGGGGCTTCAAAGCAATGGGACACAGTGTTTGCTGGAATGTGGAGTGTTTGGCGTTCACTTCGAAGCAACCTGGTCATGCTGAGTGCTCAATAGTCCTCCGCTGCCGCTGTTGTGGTACCCGGCCAATGTAGGCCTAGGAAGGGTATCGGATGCCTCATCAGATATGAAAAGGCACGTACCACTCGCAGCTTACCTGCAATGCGTGTGTTCGCTGCTGCCAATGCAGCAGCAGCAGCAGCAGTAACTGCATGCTGTTCACACTGCTATACAGTGTCCAGAGATGCCCCGTTAATTGGTAGCACCGGTACCCGTACCAGTTTTTGCACCAGTTTTAACCGTAACTGGTTGCCGCTCGCTAACCGGTACGGGTAACTGGCCGCGTGAGGCAACCCGTAAACACGTACCGATGCCGTAGCTGATGACCGGCGCCACCAGTTAAAATGCAAGTAGACCGTCCAGTCCAGCGAATTTATTCTTTTCGTGCCTTGAAGTTAGTTCAGCGGGGTCACAGATCACAGGACCACGACACGACACGACAGGTGTAATGGACGGTGTATACTGGCAGATATGGTCGTGAGTCGACCTACTGATGCTGCTGTTGACATATGGGTTCGGCTAATGATGGCATGCAAGCGGTCCATGTGGCGCAAAAATCGATCACGGTGGCAGTCTCCGATTGATGGATGCGCGACTGTTTGATGTCGCTGAATGCACAAGCAGCTTGTGCAGGCTGAGATAGCAGGTTGGATGTAAAGCATGAGCATCCATCAAGCGACGTGGGACGCGATGCGTTCATCTTGAGGAACGCAACTCCGGATCGGATTGTTTCCGCTTCTAATGCGCTGTCGCTGCTGCGTAAACACGAAAACGTGATTTACACATATGACAGAGGTTGTTTGCTGATCCACAGGTGCAAGGGTGCCAATTGCAGAGCGCAAGTCGAAACAGGTGGCAGCAGGCAGAATGATATATGCGCATGCTGCCCATCCTTTTGCTGGCTGCATGCTGCACACATGTTGCTGACTGCTTTTGCATCGTGACAGGTGCACTTTGAGTGTCACTGACAGGAGCAAATACTGCGCTAGTATGCTGTGGGTAAGGCTTTGAGCTGTGCGCACTATGCACTTGGGTCCATTCGGCTGCATAACCTAGAATCCTCGAACTCCTAACAAGCATTATTCCTGAAGCCTCAGTAGTTGCATGTACTGATCGCACGGTATACTACGTATGCTATGCATGTACAAAAGCCCTGGCATCACTAGTAAAAAAACTGGTACCACAGGTGAAAACCGGTCAGACCAGTTTTTACCGGTTTCACCAGTATACTGGTACCGGTTGTCACAGCGCACCAGTTAAACTGGTACGGGTAGTATTAATTAAAAGTACGGGTAGCTCTCAAGGGCATCGCCCTGGCGCGCTTACGCTCGGCACTGTCAGCAGCGCTCCACATGGCGTACTCTGGCCGTGTCATGACACACATGGCAGAATCCAGGGGGGGGGGGCACATGGAGGAGGACGTAGGGGAGGACCCCGAGATGCCATTTGGCGGCGGCGGCGTTTGAGTGGTTGTCGTTGCGACACTTTCAGACTGTCATCCGACATGTAGATTCCTTACAGCTAGATGCCAATCATCTGGGCTTTTTCGCGCCCTGAGCGAGGATTAATATCACTTCACCTGCTGCAGTGGCGGCAACATTGTCAACAACAGCATCAGCAGCACCGCTAGCACCTGATACATCGACGGCAACAGCTACCACGTCGCTGCCACAGCAGCAACCGGCGTGCACACCCATCGGCAACCCCTACGCAAAGGGACCAGCGCACGCGCAGCAGGCACCTGCTGCTCAGGCTGCTGGCAGCAGCTCCTCCGGCAGCTCAACGAGGCCGAAACACGGGGGCAGCAGTGCTACACGAGGGGGTGGGGTCGCAGTGGAGGGCGCGGACGTGGCAATGGAGGACGTGTTCGCAGCGGCAGCAATGATGCAGACATCAGCAGTAGCAGAGCGACTAGCGGCAGCAGAACCGGAGGCGGCAGCAGCAGCGGTGCCGCGGCGGCAGTGCAGCCGGTACTAAAGACAGCGGCGCTGGCAACGGCCGCAGCAGTGATGCCAGCAGCCGCAGCGGCGGTGCTAGCAACAGCGGCAGTGGCGCGCGAACTCAAAACGGCCGCGGTGGCCGTGGCAGCGGTCACAGCAGCGACAGCGGTGGACGAGGCTGTGGTCGTGGCGGCCGCGGCGGCGGCGGAGGGGGCCCCCGAGCGGCAAGTGCGGCGACAGCAGCGGCAGCGCCTGCAGGCGCAGCAGGTGGGGCAGGTGGGCTTTTCC
>JAFCMP010000259.1:0-2500 GCA_017506865.1 Tribonema minus
CCAGCTTCACTGCTTGAATCAAGAACAGCTTCACTGCGTTGAATCAAGAAAACAAAGGTAGATCAGCTTCGCGTTGAACCTTCAAGTAGAATTAACAGTTGAAGTACGCATTCATGGGGTTGAAGTTGAATGTTTAGTTTAAGGTTGAATTTTAGTTTAAGGTATGTGTTTGTGTGGTTGAGGTTGAAGTTTTGTTGTGGACTTGTCTAATTCAAGGGTGAAGTTCGCTGCGTGGATGTAGATTGAAGTTGCATACATTTTACTCAACTTAAAAAATACCGTATGCAACTGAACTTCGCCTTCTGAACTTCAAGTTTATGATGAAACTGTCAACACACCTCCTACTTCAATGTGAAGTTGAAGTCCTTGAGGAAAAGTGAAGTTTCATACATCACACTTCACCTGTGCGAAGACTGCATGCACCCTAACTTCACCTCCACCAACTTCAATTCATGGTGAACTGTTGAAACACATCTACTTCAAGGTGAAGTTGAAGTCATGAAGGTAAAGTGGAGTTGCACATGGCAAACCTTAACGGGGCAGTCGATGTGCACCGTAACTTCACCTCCCCGACCTCAACTTCATGTTGAACTAAGCCTGCAAATGGTTTTTGATGTACTTCAAGGTGAAGTGAAGTTGTGGCGGGGAAGTTAAGTTGCACATGGCAAACTTCAACTGGGGGCTGTCGATGTGCACCTCGACTTCTCCTCCATGACTTCAACTTCATGTTGAACTAGGCCTGTGAACGGTTTTTGCTGTACTTCAAGGTGAAGTTGAAGTTGTGGCGGGAAGTCAAGGTGCATGCGGCACGCTTGAAGTAGTAGCAGTCGATGTGCAGCCTGACTTCTCCTCCAAAACTTCAACTTCGTGTTGAACTAAGCCTGTGAACGGTTTTAGCTGTACTTCAACATGAAGTTGAAGTTGGGGCGGGGAAGTCAAAGTGCATGCGGCACACTTGAAATAGGAGCAGTCGATGTGAAGCCTGACTTCTCCTCCAACACTTCAAATTCATGTTGAACTAAGCCTATGAACGGTTTTAGCTGTACTTCAACATGAAGTTGAAGTTGGGGCGGGGAAGTCAGGTTGCGTCCGGCATGGTTTCACCCGGACCGTTCTATATGCACCGCGACTTCCCCGTCACGACTTCAAATTCATGACGAACTGAGCCTATCAAGGGGTTCCGAAGGGGACCCCCCAACTTCAAGGTGAAGTTGAAGTCGTGGACATGAAGTGAAGCTGCGTACGGCTCCCTCTCACTCAGGGCTGCATGCTAGCTACAGACCATATGGAACCACGACCTCATCTTCACCTCCAACCCCAGGAACCTGGCTTTCTCACAGTGGTGAACCAGGATGGTGGGTCATGGGAACGCTCAAGTCGGTTCAGGGATCAGCTCCGGTGGTAGGTACAGACCACGGGGAGTCAGAAACCCGGAACAAAAGCGGTAGGCACCTTACTTGAAGTATGGTTGTATGATAGGCAACTTCACTTTACGTACCCAACTTCAACTTCGCCGCGAGACGGGCCTGGGAAGGGTTTTCGAGAACTTCAACCTGAAGTTGAAGTTAGGTAGGCAAAGTCAAGGTGCGTGCGGCTTCCTCTAACTCAGGGCAGTCGATATGTCACTCGACTTCCCCGCCCCGACTTCAACTTCTTGTTGAAGTGGGCCCTTGAAGGGATCAGCACGCGGACCCCCCCTAACTTCAAGGTGAAGTTGAAGTCGTAGTCGAAAACGAAACCTGCTTCCGGCATACTGCTACTCGGGGCAGTCGATGTGCAGCTCGACTTCCCCGCCACAACTTCAACTTCATGTCGAACTGGGCCTGTCAACGGTTTGATCCGTACTTCAATATGAATTTGAAGTTTTGATGGGGAAGTCGAGTTCTATATGACAAACTCAAACTCGGGGCAGTCGATGTGCAGCCTGACTTCTCATCGAAAACTTCAACTTCATGTTGAACTTGGCCTGTATACGGTTTTACCTGTACTTCAAGGTGAAGTTGAAGTTTTGAAGGGGAAGTCAAGGTGCATGCGGCACACTTGAAGTAGGATAAATCGATGTGCAGCCTTACTTCCCCGCCATAACTTCAAATTCATGTTGAACTAGGCCTAACTAGGCCTGTGAACGGTTTTTGCCATACTTGAAGGTGAAGTCGAAGTTGTGACGGGGAAGTCGAGGTGCATGCGGCACAATTGAACTTAGAGCAGTCGATGTGCAGCCTGACTTCCCCTCCACAACCTCAACTTCATGTTGAAGTAGGCCTATGAACGGTTTTCGCTGTACTTCAACATAAAGTTGAAGTTGGGGCGGGGAAGTCAGGTTGCGTCCGGCATGCTTTCACCTGGACCGTTCTATATGCACCGCGACTTCCCCGTCACGACTTCAAAGTCATGACGAACTGAGCCTATCAAGGGGTTCCGAAGGGGACCCCCCCAACTTCAAGGTGAAGTTGAAGTCGTGGACATGAAGTGAAGCTGCGTACGGCTTCCTCTCACTCCG
>JAFCMP010000259.1:12500-15000 GCA_017506865.1 Tribonema minus
TTGTTGTGGACTTGTCTAATTCAAGGTGAAGTTCGCTGCGTGGATGTAGATTGAAGTTGCATACATTTTACTTCAACTTTAAAAATACCGTATGCAACTGAACTTCGCCTTCTGAACTTCAAGTTTATGATGAACTGTCAACACACCTCCTACTTCAATGTGAAGTTGAAGTCCTTGAGGAAAAGTGAAGTTTCATACATCACACTTCACCTGTGCGAAGACTGCATGCACCCTAACTTCACCTCCACAACTTCAATTTCATGGTGAACTGTTGAAACACATCTACTTCAAGGTGAAGTTGAAGTCATGAAGGTAAAGTGGAGTTGCACATGGCAAACCTTAACTGGGGGCAGTCGATGTGCACCGTAACTTCACCTCCCCGACCTCAACTTCATGTTGAACTAAGCCTGCAAATGGTTTTTGATGTACTTCAAGGTGAAGTTGAAGTTGTGGCGGGGAAGTTAAGTTGCACATGGCAAACTTCAACTGGGGGCTGTCGATGTGCACCTCGACTTCTCCTCCATGACTTCAACTTCATGTTGAACTAGGCCTGTGAACGGTTTTTGCTGTACTTCAAGGTGAAGTTGAAGTTGTGGCGGGGAAGTCAAGGTGCATGCGGCACGCTTGAAGTAGTAGCAGTCGATGTGCAGCCTGACTTCTCCTCCAAAACTTCAACTTCGTGTTGAACTAAGCCTGTGAACGGTTTTAGCTGTACTTCAACATGAAGTTGAAGTTGGGGCGGGGAAGTCAAAGTGCATGCGGCACACTTGAAATAGGAGCAGTCGATGTGAAGCCTGACTTCTCCTCCAACACTTCAAATTCATGTTGAACTAAGCCTATGAACGGTTTTAGCTGTACTTCAACATGAAGTTGAAGTTGGGGCGGGGAAGTCAGGTTGCGTCCGGCATGGTTTCACCCGGACCGTTCTATATGCACCGCGACTTCCCCGTCACGACTTCAAATTCATGACGAACTGAGCCTATCAAGGGGTTCCGAAGGGGACCCCCCCAACTTCAAGGTGAAGTTGAAGTCGTGGACATGAAGTGAAGCTGCGTACGGCTCCCTCTCACTCAGGGCTGCATGCTAGCTACAGACCATATGGAACCACGACCTCATCTTCACCTCCAACCCCAGGAACCTGGCTTTCTCACAGTGGTGAACCAGGATGGTGGGTCATGGGAACGCTCAAGTCGGTTCAGGGATCAGCTCCGGTGGTAGGTACAGACCACCGGGGAGTCAGAAACCCGGAACAAAAGCGGTAGGCACCTTACTTGAAGTATGGTTGTATGATAGGCAACTTCACTTTACGTACCCAACTTCAACTTCGCCGCGAGACGGGCCTGGGAAGGGTTTTTCGAGAACTTCAACCTGAAGTTGAAGTTAGGTAGGCAAAGTCAAGGTGCGTGCGGCTTCCTCTAACTCAGGGCAGTCGATATGTCACTCGACTTCCCCGCCCCGACTTCAACTTCTTGTTGAAGTGGGCCCTTGAAGGGATCAGCACGCGGACCCCCCCTAACTTCAAGGTGAAGTTGAAGTCGTAGTCGAAAACGAAACCTGCTTCCGGCATACTGCTACTCGGGGCAGTCGATGTGCAGCTCGACTTCCCCGCCACAACTTCAACTTCATGTCGAACTGGGCCTGTCAACGGTTTGATCCGTACTTCAATATGAATTTGAAGTTTTGATGGGGAAGTCGAGTTCTATATGACAAACTCAAACTCGGGGCAGTCGATGTGCAGCCTGACTTCTCATCGAAAACTTCAACTTCATGTTGAACTTGGCCTGTATACGGTTTTACCTGTACTTCAAGGTGAAGTTGAAGTTTTGAAGGGGAAGTCAAGGTGCATGCGGCACACTTGAAGTAGGATAAATCGATGTGCAGCCTTACTTCCCCGCCATAACTTCAAATTCATGTTGAACTAGGCCTAACTAGGCCTGTGAACGGTTTTTGCCATACTTGAAGGTGAAGTCGAAGTTGTGACGGGGAAGTCGAGGTGCATGCGGCACAATTGAACTTAGAGCAGTCGATGTGCAGCCTGACTTCCCCTCCACAACCTCAACTTCATGTTGAAGTAGGCCTATGAACGGTTTTCGCTGTACTTCAACATAAAGTTGAAGTTGGGGCGGGGAAGTCAGGTTGCGTCCGGCATGCTTTCACCTGGACCGTTCTATATGCACCGCGACTTCCCCGTCACGACTTCAAAGTCATGACGAACTGAGCCTATCAAGGGGTTCCGAAGGGGACCCCCCCAACTTCAAGGTGAAGTTGAAGTCGTGGACATGAAGTGAAGCTGCGTACGGCTTCCTCTCACTCCGGGGTGCATGCTAGCTACAGACCATATGGAACCAGGACCTCATCTTCACCACGAACCTCAGGAACCTGGGCTTCCCGGCAGTGCTGAACCAGGATGGTGGGTCATGGGAACGCTGAAGTCGGTTCAGGGATCAGCTCCGGTGGTAGGTACAGACCACCGGGGAGTCAGAAACCCGGAACAAAAGCG
>JAFCMP010000259.1:25000-30806 GCA_017506865.1 Tribonema minus
TGAAGTTTCATACATCACACTTCACCTGTGCGAAGACTGCATGCACCCTAACTTCACCTCCACAACTTCAATTTCATGGTGAACTGTTGAAACACATCTACTTCAAGGTGAAGTTGAAGTCATGAAGGTAAAGTGGAGTTGCACATGGCAAACCTTAACTGGGGGCAGTCGATGTGCACCGTAACTTCACCTCCCCGACCTCAACTTCATGTTGAACTAAGCCTGCAAATGGTTTTTGATGTACTTCAAGGTGAAGTTGAAGTTGTGGCGGGGAAGTTAAGTTGCACATGGCAAACTTCAACTGGGGGCTGTCGATGTGCACCTCGACTTCTCCTCCATGACTTCAACTTCATGTTGAACTAGGCCTGTGAACGGTTTTTGCTGTACTTCAAGGTGAAGTTGAAGTTGTGGCGGGGAAGTCAAGGTGCATGCGGCACGCTTGAAGTAGTAGCAGTCGATGTGCAGCCTGACTTCTCCTCCAAAACTTCAACTTCGTGTTGAACTAAGCCTGTGAACGGTTTTAGCTGTACTTCAACATGAAGTTGAAGTTGGGGCGGGGAAGTCAAAGTGCATGCGGCACACTTGAAATAGGAGCAGTCGATGTGAAGCCTGACTTCTCCTCCAACACTTCAAATTCATGTTGAACTAAGCCTATGAACGGTTTTAGCTGTACTTCAACATGAAGTTGAAGTTGGGGCGGGGAAGTCAGGTTGCGTCCGGCATGGTTTCACCCGGACCGTTCTATATGCACCGCGACTTCCCCGTCACGACTTCAAATTCATGACGAACTGAGCCTATCAAGGGGTTCCGAAGGGGACCCCCCCAACTTCAAGGTGAAGTTGAAGTCGTGGACATGAAGTGAAGCTGCGTACGGCTCCCTCTCACTCAGGGCTGCATGCTAGCTACAGACCATATGGAACCACGACCTCATCTTCACCTCCAACCCCAGGAACCTGGCTTTCTCACAGTGGTGAACCAGGATGGTGGGTCATGGGAACGCTCAAGTCGGTTCAGGGATCAGCTCCGGTGGTAGGTACAGACCACCGGGGAGTCAGAAACCCGGAACAAAAGCGGTAGGCACCTTACTTGAAGTATGGTTGTATGATAGGCAACTTCACTTTACGTACCCAACTTCAACTTCGCCGCGAGACGGGCCTGGGAAGGGTTTTTCGAGAACTTCAACCTGAAGTTGAAGTTAGGTAGGCAAAGTCAAGGTGCGTGCGGCTTCCTCTAACTCAGGGCAGTCGATATGTCACTCGACTTCCCCGCCCCGACTTCAACTTCTTGTTGAAGTGGGCCCTTGAAGGGATCAGCACGCGGACCCCCCCTAACTTCAAGGTGAAGTTGAAGTCGTAGTCGAAAACGAAACCTGCTTCCGGCATACTGCTACTCGGGGCAGTCGATGTGCAGCTCGACTTCCCCGCCACAACTTCAACTTCATGTCGAACTGGGCCTGTCAACGGTTTGATCCGTACTTCAATATGAATTTGAAGTTTTGATGGGGAAGTCGAGTTCTATATGACAAACTCAAACTCGGGGCAGTCGATGTGCAGCCTGACTTCTCATCGAAAACTTCAACTTCATGTTGAACTTGGCCTGTATACGGTTTTACCTGTACTTCAAGGTGAAGTTGAAGTTTTGAAGGGGAAGTCAAGGTGCATGCGGCACACTTGAAGTAGGATAAATCGATGTGCAGCCTTACTTCCCCGCCATAACTTCAAATTCATGTTGAACTAGGCCTAACTAGGCCTGTGAACGGTTTTTGCCATACTTGAAGGTGAAGTCGAAGTTGTGACGGGGAAGTCGAGGTGCATGCGGCACAATTGAACTTAGAGCAGTCGATGTGCAGCCTGACTTCCCCTCCACAACCTCAACTTCATGTTGAAGTAGGCCTATGAACGGTTTTCGCTGTACTTCAACATAAAGTTGAAGTTGGGGCGGGGAAGTCAGGTTGCGTCCGGCATGCTTTCACCTGGACCGTTCTATATGCACCGCGACTTCCCCGTCACGACTTCAAAGTCATGACGAACTGAGCCTATCAAGGGGTTCCGAAGGGGACCCCCCCAACTTCAAGGTGAAGTTGAAGTCGTGGACATGAAGTGAAGCTGCGTACGGCTTCCTCTCACTCCGGGGTGCATGCTAGCTACAGACCATATGGAACCAGGACCTCATCTTCACCACGAACCTCAGGAACCTGGGCTTCCCGGCAGTGCTGAACCAGGATGGTGGGTCATGGGAACGCTGAAGTCGGTTCAGGGATCAGCTCCGGTGGTAGGTACAGACCACCGGGGAGTCAGAAACCCGGAACAAAAGCGGTAGGCTCCTTACTTGAAGTATGGTTGTGTGATAGGAAACTTCACTTCACGTACCCAACTTCAACTTCGCCGCGAGACGGGCCTGGGAAGGGTTTTTCGCGAACTTCAACATGAAAATGAAGTTGGGTAGGGAAAGTTAAGGTGCGTGCGGCTTCCTCTAACTCAGGGCAGTCGATGTGTCACTCGACTTCCCCGCCCCAACTTCAACATCATGTTGAAGTGGGCCCTTGAGGGGATCAGCACGCGGAACCCCCCCAACTTCAAGGTGAAGTTCAAGTCGTAGACGAAAACGAAACCTGCTTCCGGCATACTGCAACTCGGGGCAATCGATGTGCAGCTCGACTTCCCCGCCACAACTTCAACTTCATGTCGAACTGGGCCTTTAAACGGTTTCGAAGGTGGACCCCCCCAACTTCAAGGGTAAGTTGAAGTTGTGACGGGGAAGTCAACCTGCATCCGACATACTTCAACTCGGGGCAGTCGATCTTCCCCTCGACTTCTCCTCCTCAACTTCAACTTCATGTTGAACTACTGAAGCACCTATACTTCAAGGTGAAGTTGAAGTTGGGGAGGGGAAGTCCAGCTGCGTACGGCATACTTCAACTCGGGTCAATCGATATGCAGCCTGACTTCTCCTCCACAACTTCAACTCCATGATGAACTGTTGAACTAAATCTACTTCAAGGTGAAGTTGAAGTTGTGGACAGGAAGTGAGGTTGCGTACAGCTTGCTGAAACTCAGTGGTCAACATCTGCTCCAGGTCATTTCTACTCCCGACCTCACCTTGACCACCGCATACAGGAGCCGTTCACTCACACTGCAGTGGCCAGGCACAAGTCAGAATTCTGACTCACGTTCTGACTCACATTCTGACTCAGATCTGCTCACCACGGAATATGACTCAGGCAGATGTGCCTCAGTCAGGCTGGGTTCAGCGTGCATCGTGTCGTGCAGAGTACCTACCTCTGACTGACTCAGCGGGCATGTGTTCTGACTCAGGCCGCTGACTCCGTCTGGGTTCTGACTCAGGCCGCTGACTCAGGTCGTTTAGTCCTGGTAAGTGTGACAGGTGCCACACATGCTAGCTGGTGTGGGGCATGGGTATGAACTTTCCGGGTGCCCACCACATGTGCGCCGGGGATTCGTGGGAACCTCAAGTTGAAGTTAAACTTCAACTGGTGACTCTCCCACTTCAACATTCCGACTTCTGAGTCAGCTCTCTGACTCTTTACAGCTCTCTGAGTCAGTCCTCTGACTCATGACCGCTTCGATTTGTTGAAGTACAATCAACTTCACAGTGGGTGACATGCATTTTTTAATGTGCGTCTTCAACTTGAAGTTGAATCTGTGCTGGGAAAAGTACATGGTGACTTGCCAGTGAACAGTGCTCTGCAGCTCTCCAGCTGCTGAGCAATGATCACACAGTGGACGACCGCTACTGCAGTCATCTCTGTGTCTGCACGACATGTGCAGTTGCAGCGATGCATGTGCTGAGCAGTGCCACATGTCCACATCTGCTTCTGGTGTCACCAGAGCTGCAGATGACTGGACGCTGATGAAGCATGCCTGTGGTGTGTGTTGAGGTGGTTCACCTCAGGGGGTGAAGAGACTGCGCGCTGTCACCCAGCGCGCAGTGTCGACACGGTGTTGATCGATGCGAGGGCTGCAGTGCTGCTTGCGTGCCACATGTGAGAATGTGTGTGTGCGCTGGTGATCGCTGTGAGCTCGCATCTCCTTGGTTCCCCAGTGCTCAGCTAGCTGAGCTTGCAGTGTCGACGTGTGCACGATGGAGAGAGATCTTCTTGAACAGCATCATGTCGGCATGTGTGATTTGCCGCAGCATCTGCTGAGCGCTGCTGGGAGTCTGCAGAATTTGTCTGGCTGTCACTCTGACGATGTCTTCGCGACGAGCACCACCCCGTGTTCTGTGTGGAGATGTTTGAAAGTGAGAGGGGGTCTGACCCTCCTCGAAGCTAACAAGATGCACGGCGTCAGCTCATGAGTACTACTCACACCTGGCTGCGTGAGCCCACCTTAGTTGTTTCTATGGTGTGCGCGCGCTGACTGGCACGGTGGTGCCCCTGGGCTGGCGTGTTGTTACCCGAGATGCAATCTGGTTGATTCTGCCAGTAGTCATACGCTTGTCTCAAAGATTAAGCCATGCATGTCTAAGTATAAGCGCCTTATACTGTGAAACTGCGAATGGCTCATTATATCAGTAATAGTTTATTTGATGGTCCCTTACTACCTGGATACCCGTAGTAATTCTAGAGCTAATACATGCACTACGGTCCCAACTGCACCCTCGGGTGCGGGCGGGATGCCTTTATTAGATTGAAACCAATGCGGCGCAAGCCGGTGTTGTGGTGACTCATGATAACCTAGCGAATCGCATGCCCCTCGTGGGCGGCGATGTTTCATTCAAGTTTCTGCCCTATCAGCTTCGGATGGTAGGGTATTGGCCTACCATGGCTTTAACGGGTAACGGGGAATTGGGGTTCGATTCCGGAGAGGGAGCCTGAGAGACGGCTACCACATCCAGGAAGGCAGCAGGCGCGTAAATTACCCAATCCTGACTCAGGGAGGTAGTGACAATAAATAACAATGCCGGGCTCTCGTAGTCTGGCAATTGAATGAGACAATTTAAATCCTTATTTAAATCCCTTATGCGGATCAATTGGAGGGCAAGTCTGGTGCCAGCAGCCGCGGTAATTCCAGCTCCAATAGCGTATATTTAAAGTTGTTGCAGTTTAAAAGCTCGTAGTTGGATTTCTGGGGCGTCGGATGGGCCGGTGGCCTAACGGCTGCGTGTGCCTGTATTCCTGGCGCTCCATCCGCGGGTGGATGCCCCTTGGCATTAGGTTGTTGGGGGGTGGAATCCCGCCGTTTACTGTGAAAAATTAGAGTGTTCAAAGCAGGCTTAGGCCGTTGGATACATTAGCATGGAATAATGAGATAGGGCCTCGATGTAGTGGTGTCAAAGCCCATTTTGTTGGTTTGCACGCCGAGGCAATGATTGACAGGGATATTTTGGGGGTATTCGTATTCAATTGTCAGAGGTGAATTCTTGATTTATGGAAGACGAACTACTGCGAAAGCATTTACCAGGATGTTTTCATTAATCAGAACGAAAGTTAGGGATCGAAGATGATTAGATACCATCGTAGTCTTCACCATAAACTATGCCGACTAGGGCTTGGCGGTCGCCTCTGTAGGGGCTCCGTCAGCACCTTTCGAGAAATCAAAGTCCCTTTGGGTTCCGGGGGAGTATTGTCGCAAGGCTGAAACTTAAAGAAATTGACGTAAGGCACCACCATGAGTGGAGCCTGCGGCTTAATTTGACTCACAACCGGGGAAAACTTAACCAGTTCCAGAACAAGACTAGTGAGGATTTGACAGATTGAGATATAGCTGTCTTTCTTGATTCTATGGGTGGTGGTGCTGGCCGTTCTTAGTTGGTGGAGTGATTTGTCTGGTTAATTCCGTTACGA
>JAFCMP010000260.1:0-29397 GCA_017506865.1 Tribonema minus
AATCAGCTAACTCACAACAGCTTCACACCAGATGGGGGCGCCAGCACTGCATCGTGGCAAAGTCATGACGATGATGGCGCAGAGGACGGCAACGCTGCTGATCAATCCATCTCAGCCATGCTGTGCAAGTGCAACCTCACGCTACGGCATGACGTCCTTGATTTCATTTTTCATAATCAGATACTTCAAAGTTCTGCAGTAGTATTTCTGAAGAACCTCAGAAGTAGGGCAATGGTGTTGTGTGTAGAAATGCAGCACAGCAATCTGACTACGGCAGCTCTGATGCCATATTCTGAGGTATTAAGGACTCTGCACGCACTAACAGTAGCGAGCGAATGCAATTATATGAGGAGCAGTACTGATTCAGGCAACATTTACGAGTCCATCGCAATGATACCGTACTTAGTGGAACACTCTCGCTCTAAGGCCTCATGTCACGGCCGAGCACAGCTCAAGAAGCTGGCTATGCTCATAGAAGTGCGCTGACAGCACACGGCAGTTTGACAGACGAACAACTGTCGTTACTTAATCATCAAATGCATACCAACGTGTGCAATATAACAAGTTTGTGAAAGAAACGTGGGGCAATAGGCTCAAGCAAACGAGCTCAAAGACACAGGCAACTGTTTGAGATCCCGTGATGTTACCCATCGAAGATATTCATGATGAAGTAGTACACTCTTGCTGTAAGCCTCAACATCAAAAGCGCTGCCAACACTGTGTGCATTCCACAGCAACTGTTGCGTGCTGGCAGTTCGTAGCGTAAATGAGCTGCAGCGCACATCGATTGGCTGACAGCTGCTGAACAAATACCTTGCAGCACTCTGTGACGGCAGCATCTCCATCTTGCACGCTGCCTCTTCCGACCGTTGGGTTCTGGGCTCCGTCAACCTGCCAGGCACCGGGGGCAAAGTTAACGAGCACCCCGACCATGTGCAACAGCGATGGAGAGTATGGATGGTAACAAGCAGCACAAGACTTGTGACCGACAACAAGGCACCTCTCAATACATCGGTTGTTTCAGCGCTGTGCACATTGCATGCGTCCATAATTTGGAGGTCATTGCAGACAAGAGTACCCAAGGTGAGCGTTGCCCGGGCCTATCGGCAGCCGTCTGCAAAGCTGATCGTTACCAATGCCTCAGCATTCACGTGCTGATTGATTCCACTCTCACACTGGGCAAACAAACATGCGACCCATCCTAACCCTAACTCTATACCAACACAAAGTGTGACAGCAGCACACTCAGTCAATCTCGCTAGAGAGGAGGCCAACGAAGACGTGTGATGAAGCGCGCGACATTTGCAATGCATGGAAGGAGGTTCTCGCGCCTTGAATACACCTAAAGTGCGCCTGTCAAACTTTAGTGTGTTCTTCTCCAATGCGTGCATTCGACTGCGATTGTGCATGTTCATTTACACTTGCCTGCTACTGCACCATTCAATATGGGAGCATCAAAGGTACAGGCATACCGAGACTGACACATGGCGCTTGTCTTGTGACATAGTGCATGCGGTAGATACATCTTGGTAGTTCACACTGGTCACAGTGTCTGCCATATTGACAGGCAGTGCAACGTTCATAGCATTCGAAGATCGTATTTTCAAAACCTTGTGCGTCAGCTAACGTCCTCCTTCAGGCGCATTCGCTTCATCCCCTGTCCCCATGTTAGTTGCGCTGGAAACAATGTACCGTAAAAAGTTCATAGAGTACAAGTTGCAGTCCAGCCTGCCGTGGCACAGCAGGTGATTGATCTATGGTATGCGAACCAAACAGAAAAGCCTCCAAAAAGTATAAGTATAATGAGGTTCAAACTTCAATTATGAAACTCAAACATAAAACCCTTAGTAGGGCCTGTGCTAGTTAGGATTATCCATGCATAAACGTACCGGTGTGCCGACTGCAGTTGGCACAATCGTGCTCAATGCCGAGACTCCTGTACGCCTTGACCGCGACCATGTGGCAAGGGAAGTGGCCAGCGATCAAAGTGCGATCATGCAGAGGGCACAGCGTGAACAGTGCCTGGCACAGGCCATCAAAGATGCTCAGCCTACGATCCGACCCGACGCGCAGCACGGAGTGCCCGACGAAGTGGCACAGCGGCACAGCGCTTGGTCATCGCGCAGAAGACGCCAACCAATACATTAGATTACCGGTGAGGAACGTAGAGGGTATCAACGACACTCTGCGCAATGTACAGCGGAAAACCGAAGCTGATATGACGGGTCCGCGAGACGCGCAGATGACGGGCACCAACACGCGGAACCGCGCGGCAAAGGAGTTAAGCAGCCGAAGGCAAGCGTTCGCATAAGCGCTGAAGAACCTGTGGGAATGGATTGGCTCATACAGCAGCAGAATGCGCCATGCAGGAGCCTGTCAACATTAATTGTACACTGGCCTGCACATTATCAAATTATCTGTGCTGACCGCATGTGTGCTCGTGGGTGGCGGAGGCGGGACATTTGGGACATGGTCGGAACAGGCATGGGTAATCAGAGATTGCACACCCCTCCTTGAGCAGTTTCTAGAGTACTCGATAAAACTCCAGGGACAATGGGACAATGAATTACTTTCATACCTAAAAGAAACAGCAAGCTCACACACTTCTCTTATATGAGAAAGAGTCAATAGGGCTGTCCCCGCGCTCCAAAACGTGAGATTCGTAAGGGCGACCTCGGTAAAACAATGGCGATTTGACCATTACCGGTGGTTCAGCGGCGGGACACGCTCTTTCCAGGCCTGTCCCGGGCGTATTCTCTTCTGGCAAGTCCCCGCCACCCGCAAGCCGCCACCATCCATCCGCATCCTTGATTTCACGGCAGAGAACAAAAACGCGCAGCCAACAGCATGGCATGGCAATCGAGTGTTGCTCTCAGCTCCATGCATCAGCCCTTGCCTTGGCCTTGCCTGAAAGACATCGCGGGTGGCGGCTCGCCTGTAGCGGCTTGCGGCTAGGCTTCAGCGGCAGCGCCAAGCAGCAACACAACCCCTGCAAGAGATCAACCAGAAACTTCAACCCGACACCCGACACCCGAGACCCGACCCGAGACCCGCCGCCGTTGGCTGCCGGCTCTCAGATTCCTGCAGACTGCTGCTGCGTTGAGTTTTTTCTTCGCTTTGTGGCTGAGGCTGAGGGCGCTGGGCTTTGATCGCTTGGATCGCGGGTCTCGGGTCTCGGGTCCTCGGGTCTCGGGTCTCGGGCAGCGTGCGGTGGCAGGGCACCACACGCTCACAGCCCTCATGTCGTACAGCAAGGATCCGTACAAATGCAGCGCCTACCGCCTGCACTTTAAGAGCAGCCTGCCACCAGCGGATGCAGCCGCTAGGCTTCAGCGGCAGCGCCAAGCAGCAACACAACCCCTGCAAGAGATCAACTAGAAACTTCAACCCGACACCCGACACCCGAGACCCGACCCGAGACCCGCCGCCGTTGACGTTGCCGGCTCTCAGATTTCTGCAGACTGCTGCTGCGTTGAGTTTTTTTTTTCACTGTGTGGCTGAGGCTGAGGGCGCTGGGCTTTGATCGCTTGGATAGCGGGTCTCGGGTCTCGGGTCTCGGGTGTCGGGTCTCGGGTCTCGGGCAGCGTGCGGTGGCAGGGCATCACACTCTCACAGCCCTCATGTCGTACAGCAAGGATCCGTACAAATGCAGCGCCTACCGCCTCTACTTTAAGAGCACCCTGCCGCCAGCAGATGCAGCCGCTGCTGTGGCGGCAGCAGCTGAGAGAGTGGACTCCACCAAAGCCGTTATGCCCGGCGGGCATGATTACCTCAACATCAGCATGTCTGGCAGCCGCAGCTGCAAGGCACACGCTACAACAGGTGGCTGCGGTGCTGAGCCCGCGCTACGGCAACACCATCAATTTTGTCACGCCAGACCGCGAAAGCGTAATCATCGGCCAGGACGAGATCCGCCGCATCTTCACCACAGCACCTGCGCTAGCTTCGCCGCAGCTCGCGCTGGTTCGGGCGCCAGGGCCGGCTGCGGTCGGGTTGGTGCCTTTCGCTGGGGCAGGTGCTCGTGGGATCTCGATGGACGCAGACGTCCTACACGCTTTTGAAAGCCAGCGGCTTCAACATTTCGTGGAGAGCCACCAGCGGCCCTCGGAGCAGTGGAACGGCTTCATCATCAGAATCACCTACCAGCCCGAAGAATTTCATGTGCCCGGCATCCACCGCCCTGTCGACTACTTCAGGATGTTCAACGGTACCATCCAGTCCTCCACATACAGGGACCGGCACGTGTGAGTTGAGGACTGGCAGCAGGCTGGCTGGCGAGATGCAGATGCCACAGACCCAAACAATCCTGTGTGGCAGGACTTTCCGCATGCCGAGAAGCACAACATCTGCGTACGCATTTTGCACAATAGTAACGCGTTCATTATATGAACGTGTTACCTTTGAATGTGTTACCATTGTGCAAAAACTGCCTGAAGTAGTGAACTCTCTCCATTGCTGCTTGCTAGCGCTTCCCTATCATACGTGCCATAATTGTGTTCAGCGCTTTTTAAAGTTCAACTATAGTATCCTATTGGGTGCTCCCCGTTGGTGGGGCATATCTGTGTCAACACCGCCCCCAGTCCATAGTCAGAAGCATCAGTCTGCAAAACCAACTTGACTGAGCCATTGAGGATGCCTTTTAAATCGAGAAGTGCTAAAACAGGGGATGTCTTCAAGGCCTCCTTCAGCACCTGCCATGCAGCAATGCAATCATCTGAGAGCTCAAACGGTACACCTTTGCGAGTAAGGTTGACCAGGGGCTCCGTGATTGTTGAAACATGGGGGATATACTGCCTGTAGTACGCTGCCATACTCAGCAAGGAACGCACATCATGAAGGTCAGAGGGCAGAGGTATCTTCTCAATCGCCTCTACGTTTAATGGATCAATGCGCTTGCCCTGGGCGTCCACCACATGACCCAAAAAATTGACCTCGCGCATAGCGAAATGACACTTGGACGGCTTCAGCTTTTTGCCTACTGAGAGCAGTCGCAAGGTTAGGATAGGGCTAGGGGTGGCGCTAGGGTTATTGTAGGGCTAGAGTTACAGGTAGCTTCAGGATTAAAAAGTGCTACCTGTATGGCCCCACAACCTGACTGTTGCCGATTTCTGCACATACTCGACCTCCTTCCGACATATAGGGATGCTCCATGAAGTGTGATCTGCTTCCTGTCACTACATAGTTAGTTTGAACGATTTGCTTTTGTGCTTGATCAGCATGTAGCACCGGACCGGGTTGTTCATGCATGCATGCTTGCAAATAATGCCAGTGGTCAGTATTCATGGATGTTCTTTTGTCAAGAACGTCGTTGTTTATGGTGTGGTACCAGCTAAAAACCATTACAATTTTGGATAAGTTGCATGGCTGCGTGGCATCTGCATGCATCATTCTGACTGACGGCGCACTTTGCGACTTGCAGTGGTGCTCTTCTTTGCTGAGCCTGGTCTCATTCTCGTTGCGGTGTCTGCCAGGAAAAATAGCGCGCTGTACAAGGTTGGAGAAATTGCACCGGTGCGCGGTGGACCTGGCATTGGCGCACCTCGGACAACGATGGACAAATGGAGCAGCACGTGCAGAACATGTTTGTAGGCGAGTGGCTGCTGCGGTGCATGCAGGGTTTATCACGGCACATCGAAATAGTTGTTGATACGTCATCATGTCTGTCACTCTGCCGCTAGTACGCCACACGGCACAATGGCCATCTTTAAGCACAGTCACATTCAACTTCAACACCAAGCCGACTTCATATGTTTCCTGACCTCACATTACATGACGAATGTGGGTATGGGTGTGGTGAACGAGGTTAGCAGTCGCACTCAGCGCCTTCACGCTGTAATCAAGTCTGTCACTGTACAGCTGTGGCCATCTTGAAGCGCAGTTGCATTCAACTTCAACACCACGTCGACTTCAAACATTTCCCGACTTACATGTTGTACGTGGTATGAGTGTGGTTGGTCATCCCACGCTACGGCAGCCTCTCTGCCGATAGCAATTCAAGCAGTCTCTGGTACGAGGATGTACACCGAGCAGCTGTTGTGCTAATGTTGAGGTAGTTCAAGCGCAACTTGATGTCTGGTGTCATTTCTACTGCAATGCAGGCATTAAGGGGCAATTACATACGTCCTTTCTCTGAAGTGGTTCAGTGTCATTACGTCATTCACATTCCTGGCTTCACGTGCTGATTTTGCCAGACACTGCCTGCAGGTAGCACACGCCACCATTCCATCGGTTTGTGCACTTCAAGAATACGCGCACACTAAATTGAGTGCATATGCCGTTGATTGCTGAAGTGGTGCTATTGTCTGCAGCTCAACCCTGAAATTGAGAGCACTCCTCTGTGCCATGTACTCGTGTTTTTGTCAGACTGCAGTTGAGCACGAGTCAGACTGCAACTGAGCACTGAGGCCAACAGCAGGAGCATAGTTACCCTACTTTGTGGAGAGACACATGCAGGGTAGTGTAACTGCATCAATGACTCATGCAAAGGCATAGAGGCAGCCAGCGCAAATCCCTTTCAGGACGAAAAAATTGGAGGAAAAACATAAGACAGTCGCAGCTCTTTGTTGTAGTTGCAATTCTGGTAGCCTTATGCTTTCTTTGAAGCTGGTCTTTTGAGAACTTGTCTTGGATCAAAGGTGTGTGGGCTGCCATCTTACATGCAGAGGTCAGGTGTACAGCGTTTCAGTGCATTGCATCATTACAGGCAGCAAGTGGTAGAGTGTTTGGGACACCATCTGACACCCCCCCCCACACACACCCGCCCCCTTTGCCCACCCAATCGTATCTGCAATGCTTGTTGCAGAATAGCGGCCTCCGATCAACAGCAGCGCGAGCTCGGGCGATTGAAGCTGCTACATACATGTGAACCACCGATTGCTGACAAGGGTGCTGATAGCACACATCAAGGTGATGGGCAATAAGGCACAGGCGTGATAAAATGCAATGCTTGATGCGTACACGCCCGTGCACATACAGTTCTGCATAAGGGGGGGGGGGGAGGGGGGAGGGCAGGGCTTCCGCTTTGTGTTTCTGGCGGCCTCACCAGATATTCGCTGTGTGGCCATCGGTGCCGTTGCGAATTGTGCACCCCAGTACCATGGCAAAGCCAACAGCAGTTTTTCCGCCATGGCAAACCGCGCACTGGATGCGACAAGCACCGTGTGTGTTTTTACATGATGCTGCTACGCAACAAGTCAGTCGTAAAGACGCATGATTCAACCGCGCATTACTAGTAGTATTCATTTGGGAGTGACCTCGTCTGTGCTTCCGCTTAGCCTTGCCACATGCATGCGCATGCCACAGTACCAGTTCAGTTCTTGGTCTGCTCATTATAATAACGTGCCTGCCACTCTGCTGATTCCTTGTGGTCCAGGCTGCACATGTTTGGGTCATGCTTGCCATGAGGGGAGAAGCCAGCTGTGTGCATACGTAGGGCAAGGATTATCATGGCATGCGGCGCGTTGGGGTTGGGCTCCTAGGGAGGACGGCCGTACGATCATGGCATTGGGAGGGAAGTCTGGGCGTGCGGGGGGGGTGCGGGGGGCGTAAGCATCAGCAAGCAGCGCAGAGAACGCAGCGGCTGTTGAGAGTAGCACCTGTGGTACATGGCTGACGACAATGCACATGCATGTTCATGCAAGCCCTATGTGTGGTGTGACATGTTGCATTGCATGGTGAACACGCATGCATCTCATACACTCTTATGATGTTGTCATGCTGTGATAAGCTGCATGATGTGGCCTGCAAAGGCATATCATATGGTCTCACTCTTACCCACTCCATGTGCTGGCTGCCATGACTGGACATCACATGACTTCATCTCGTAATGCTTGCATGAGGTAGCGTGCTGCAGCCGCCTCATGTGACTTTAGGTTAGGGGCCACTGCATGATGTCTGCTAGCAAAGGAGATCACATGATCACTTTCAGTAGCACATCAGTGATTTCGCGCTAATGTGTAGTGACACATCATGTGATGTAAGCTGAGGATGACTTGGCACAACACACTATGTCAGTATCATGCTTTACATATATGATGCCCCAAGAGCGAAAGTCGCAATGTTCCTGTTTCGCCTTATGACTCTACGGCCATGATGTCCAAGACGTTGCATGCACCTGACATCATGCGGTATCGTATGGGGCCCCGACAGGTCCTTTCAGTGAGCATTTGTTGTCTTGCGGCGAGGGTGGGGACACACTGGTATCTTGGCTAGATCTGGTGGCGCACTCACCTGCTGAGGCTAGTGGGTCGCAGCTGCTCCAGCCCCAAGATGCGCCAAGCTGCCCCTCCTGCTGCGGTGTGCTCCGCGCTTTGGACAACACATGCCACACATGCTCAACATGCTCAACGTACGAACTCAACATAGGCATGTCATCAACGTTGACCCGTACCTGGTGTGTGACAGCAAGCCGGTCACAAAGCACGAGGCGATGTGCAATCATATCCAGACAAGAACCATGAACAACGCTCAAGCGCAAGCAAAGTGATGCGTAGCCAGGTCAGCCCTATTGAGCCTCAATAGGCGTATCAAAATGTGAAGCAGCCCATGGGATTTGCTGCCAAACATGTCCTTCAATGCACATGCAATATGTACATCAAACTGCATTGCACAGCTAAGAGCTGCGACGCCTACTCGCTGTTGTGCGTGTCGCCTGCCTCGCCCTCAACACCAAACCTGCGCAGCTCCGGCGCAACTTTGTGATGCTTGCACAGTTGGAGAAAGCACGCTACCTCCGCCGTGCTCCAGTGATCTACAAAAATCACAACCTTGTCTTCTGCTGTGCGGATGGTGCTGTGTTTTTTGTCTGAAGATCTGCTGTACATTGCCGCGATGTTATACGGCAGCTGGTCCTCAGGCCAGCTTGTCGCCGCAATAAGGTTGTCTCGCAGCTCAGGGTGACGCTTGAGGTAGCCGCGCCACCACACAGACCGTCCGGTTTCCTTCTTTCCTCCCTTCTCCTCAATCTTCTCAATCAGACCGCGGCAGTGAAGCATGCCCTGCACCCTCATGAGCAGGCCATTTGCCGCCTCCAGCTCTCGCGTGACCAGCTCCGTCTGCGAATCGTGATGAGGGACACACGGCATATCAAAAAAGGGCATATAGAGAGAATGTGTCAACTGCCCTACCACATGCATGCGTAGGTTAGATACTGCTGTCCATGCAATGCAGCTGGCAATGCCTCATGCGTCAACTCCCCTACACACAGCACCGCTGGAAAATGTGAGTGTCACTCTACACCCACTGATGTGCGAGCGTAGCGAGCACCCCTTGCAAGGATGCTCGCGCATACTAACATTCTTCGCACCCTATCGAGCGCTGCAGCGGTGATAGGAGGGCGCATGACAACCGCGAGCCGCATCTAAGCTCTCACCACAGTGTACTGGTAAGCTGTGCTCGCACCACTACGCGTCGCGTACATCAATGCCATGCCATGATGCCTGCGAGAGACGCCTGGGAAAGAGGTGCTTCGTGATTGGTTCGCGGTGGCAAGTACATGAGGGTTCAGCAATCAGCCAAGTGCCTTGAACTTGCCTTTGGTCATGGGGGCGTCAAAATCGTATGAGCAGGTGTGCTTTCCAAAGCGCTTTCTTCAACAAAAGTGGATCATGAAGCATTCTGTTGCTCACCTCCTTGGCACTGATGATCAGGTCCTTCTCCTTCATCTCTAGGTCCTTCTCCTTCATCTCTAGGTCCTTCTCCTTCATCTGCAGCGCACTGCTGGCGGAGCGCGTCAATCCAGTCATCAACACGTCATAGAGCTCAGCGTCTGGTTGCGCAAGCCGCTCGCGGATCCTCCTCAGGGCTGGCAGCTCTGGCAGCCAGCTATCAAGCAGCTCGTTGGTCACCACCATCTGAGCGATGCGGAGGGGTACGTAGAAGGAGGAGAGAAGAGGTGTGAGTGATGTACCGTACAGTGCCATATACCCTCTTCCTAAAGGACGTGTTTGCTGGTAAGAAGATGGGGGCGAAAGGCATTAGTGTGGCTTGGCATTATTTACTCGTTATAGTGACCCGTCGCCACTAACCAGGGAGAAGGTACTATAAATGACAACTTACCGTGTTCAAACGTCTTCATAGGGGAAGGTTACATGACCTCAGTAGCAATCCAGCAATCCCGCTATCTCGCAGGTCTTGGGTGCTGTGACAGTGTCAAGTGCTGTTAGGCCTCACCTTGCATCGGTAGACGCCACCGGGTGCTGGCAGGCGCTCTATCAGAGGCGCCGGGCACTTAATCCGAGGGCCAGAGGCGGCGCCGCCTGCGTTGAGGCGGATGTAAGGTGTCACATCAAAGCATCACGTGAGCGTGCTCTGCTGGCTGGCTCTCAGGCAAGAGAGACTCAGTGCCTATTCGTATGGCCGCCGCTCGCGGCTGTGTATGTTGCCCTCGCTGCTGCTCGTGCATCATCAGCACCAAACACGCACTAACCGGAGACGAGACAACCGCAGAGACAGCGGTAAGTTGGAGCACTCACCCGCACCGAGGAGGGCGGATGCGGATACGCTGCAGGCTAGCGCACCCAGAGCAGCTATGCTTGCGCCTGGCATGGTGCTTGTGTGAAGTCCGCTGATGATGTTGCAGCTGCGCTGCTGCTGCTGTTGTTGTTGTTCTTGACCAGGCTTGTTGTGTTGCAGTTGTAGCTTCAACTCTCCAGCTCAGAGATTGCCACACATGGAGCATCAGCATACAAGCAGTTGAGCACAGCAGATGTGTGTGCACGTGTAAAGACCACCCGCGCGCCACTGCCTGCGACCTGCGGCAGCGCCCGCCCGCCAGTCCGCTCCTTCAGCAAAGGCTAAGCAACCGCCATTTCAGCTGCCCCTGCAGCCGATAGCAGGCAACACGCAGGTGAGGAGTGACAGCGTGCAAGATAGTGAGCAATAGAGACCGCAGGCGTGTTGTACGCCGCTGGCGGCACCAGCTGTTGTCGCAGCAGCCGCAAACGCTGCGCACATATAACCTTGAAGGCCACTTACTCCTGCAGCTCGCAACTGACATGGCATTGCTGCTGCGGCCTGCTGGCTGGTCGCATTACGGCATGGCCAGCCGCATGAAGCTCACGCCTACGCGGTATGCAGGTGTGCAGCGTCTTCCGTCACAGCAACAGCAGCAGCGCGCCCTTGCAGCTTCGCGTAGAGAGCTATTAACTGGTGACAATAGTGCAGCGGAGTGGTGTGGTGTGCATCTGTCTGAGAGCAAGTTGTATCACATTTTGAGCAAACCCTGCTTCACGCACATTACACAGTGCCCGCGCCGCTGACGCCGCCACGCTGCCGCCACAACGTACCGCCGCCACGCTGCCACCGCTACGTCGCTGGCGGCACTGCTGCCGCCGCCGCTGGTTGGCAGGGGAGATGCTCGTATCGTCAAAGGGCTGCATGAGCAGGTGGGCAACGGGCACACGCTGTACACGCAGCCTTCCATGATTGGCGGCGAACTTGCTGTGCTCGGCGTCGGGTGCACGCAAGTGCTTCGCGCCTCGACTGACAGCAGCGGGTGGTGGCTGCGTGATTGCACTTTACAACGGCAGCCCTCTGGTGCGACATGCGGTGTGCGGCGATTGCGTAAGGGCGACTTATGCGCGCACAAAAGAACACTGTGTTTGCTGCCTTAGCAGGGATTGCCCCGCCTCACCTGTCCAGCGCACCAATTGCTGCTCCGCCCACGTTGCCCAGGCCTTGCGTGGCGAGTGCAGCAGTGGGCGCAGCGGCAGTGTGCGTGCGCTCATCTGTGGCGGGCGTGGAGGTAGATGGTGAGCAGGCGGCTCACTTTACGGCAACAGACCAGCGTGGCGGGCGTGCCCGCGCAGGATGCAGCTCGCCTTAAGCATCGCTGCGATGCACAGCCGCGAAGCAAGTCACCGGCGCCCAGTCGTGGTGCGGCACTCAGCTAGCGCGCTCGCATAGGCGCATGCATTGCGTTGTGTTGCGAAGGGCAGCTGTTGAAACACTGATTTTGTAGTTGACAAGTGCGAATGAATTTGTGCATACATAAATGGACTTGCGCATGGACGTCATCGCTCTGGCCGATTGTGTGTCAGCTGCGTGCCATTGCAATGCTATGAGCGTGTATCGAGCGCGGGTGCAGGCACAGAGCGCAACAGTGCAGCACTGCGCAAGCGTGAACGCTGCGCACGTCAAGAGATGGGCAGCCACAACGGCAGCAGTCACAGCGCTGCATCACTTCTTATCTCAATGAAATGACATCTGCGGTGGAGCACATGCAGGTCACCTCTCCTGGACACATTATTGTTGGGCAGGGGGTGTTCCTCACGTGATCTTTCGGCAAAAGCCAGTGGGTATCCCCTTCATATTCTTTTGCGATTGAAGTGCGATGCTTTTCTGTGGGTCAATCCGCTCTAAATTTCCCAGGACACGCAACGCCGGTTGCCAATACATATAATAAACCAAGAGTACACGGTCCTGCTGTCAAAGTACTTTATTGATGGGAAGAACTCTATATTTTTTGACAAACTTCATGTGCTATCTATTCATCAATCAGTCCAAGCACTGTATTCGCTTCGATGGCGTGCAGAGACAAGCTCTCGACATTTGAAAGTGAATGTTAACCTCAAGTATGCCCACTCAATGACGCCTGAGGGATTTATTCAGGAGGTAGAAGCGAGGATTTTATTTGACACCATCATGATCCTGTCCGGACAAAATCATGATGTCCGTGCATCCTCCAAGCCTAAGCTCTCCACGTACTTCAAGACAGCGGGCAACATGGTTGATCTGGCTCACACTAGAGTTGTCATCTGAGGATAGATTACGCTCTTACAGCTGGTAGTCGTGCAGCCCACCTTTCAAAGTATCCGAACTTACTTGTCTTGACAAGAAGGGACTCCGCGCTGCACAGCTGGCTGGTGTAACCCTCATTCACCCCCCACACGAACTGACACTGCAATACCCCCATACGGGGGCATTCCATTGCAGTAGGTGGCCGACAATGTCCAACCAGGCCAGAGCTTCCTTATCGCATCTTACCCTGCTACAGGGGTGTGCGCAACGCTACGCTGATACTCTCGTGTAAACTGAGTGGGCCTGCGCCCGTACGAAAACGCGTACCAGAGGAGCTCAAAGATGTTGTTTGTGGCGTTGAGGTCGCGATTCCACACAGTGCCCATGCATTCAGGTGTTTTTTTGGGGGGGGGAACAAGATTCGTGGTTGTGCACGAGACAAACTTCACAGTTGAGCTTGAACATTGTTGAAAGCTTTCAGAAATCAGGAGATAGTCGTACCTGGCGTTTTGCCTTGCCCTGTGGAACCTATTTTGGGACAAAAGATTTGTGGGATGGTGCATCAAAACCTTCAACATGTTTGGGCCAGCCTGGCCCAGATATCTCGTGGGCCAGGTAGGCCACGTCATCAGCTGAGAACTGCGCTGCTGCCGCACCCGAAGGGACACTCGTTGTGCCCAAGAAAGCGCCCTAGTGGCAATAGGACACCTGATACACCAGCAGAGCGGTGGGCGAAAGGCGTGATGCCTACGGAGCATGCTTGTCAGCCTGTCTCGATGCATTCAATCAGCTACACGGAACGCCTTTAGCCTCGTGTGTATATTTACGGAATGTATTGCTGGCTCTGTGCTCTATCGGACACTCTGTCTGCTTTGGTACCAAGAGCCGCTATCTGATGCTCATATTGTTTTCCTGCTGCTTGCAGGACGGTTGAGCTGAGACCGGAGCTGCCGAAAGGAAGGTTTTGGCCAAGGTGGACAAAAATATGCTGCAGAATCTTGCGAAGGCAGCATGATGGCACTTCAAAATCATGAGGCGTCATGGTCTTCATAGTTGGCAATGAAACGTGAGTGCGCGATGCTGATTTGCTTGCAGCTAATGAAGTTGGTGCATCAAATCTGCAGGGCACCTGCTCCTGATGTGGGGATCATGAAAGCACCTAGGCGTTGCATAAGTCGCTTGTGCCACACAGCGTATTGGGTTTGACTGACTGACTGCACAAGTCAGCAGTGTGCTTTGTTCGTGGCCGGTTGAACATGTGTCACTTTTGTTTCTCGATGCCATCGGCAAAGAAATTAATGCCTACATAGACTGCAGGCAGGAAGTTCTGCCAGGAACCAGCTTCTTCCTTTGTGCGCTCATGTGCAAGTGGCGCCCTCAGCTTGCGCCTGTACCACTTCTTGCCTTGGTGTTCACCAATCGTTGCCTTTGAAAGAGCGGCTATTATTCGTGCCCCTGCATTCAGTCCCTGACCACACCATGAAGCCGACTTTCTGTGGGCTTGGTAATTTTGTTGTGGCGGACATGTCACTCGTTGACATTGCTCACTTGTTGCTCTTTGTCCTGCGTTTCAAACAGCTGGCACAGCGCAGTGTATGACGGGGGCGTGCACGACAACAGCAGCAGTGCAGCCACATGTTCATCATTGAGAAGAACGCTGCGTGGGCACCGAGCATTGCGCGTGACACTTATGCTGCATGGCTCAGCGCTGACGGCAGCACCTTGCATGCAACAGCGGCGGTGCCTGCATCAAAGGCGATATACATGCGGCACCCTGCGCATATACCAGCAGCGTGTGTAATTGGCAAGGACAGCAAGCAGCGCACTTAGCGCCGCCTTTGAAGCCCACACCTGCGTGCGGCGGCAGCGATAGTGCATGCTGTGAGCAAACTTGGCGCCAGCGGCAGTTTTGGCGCACCAGTGCACGGCGGTGCTGGTGCACCAGCGCACAGCGTGTCGAAGCATGCCGGCCATTGCAGGCAGCTGAGGGCGACCGCTCCCGCGGTGACGGAAATCAAGGTGGCCTGATGAGCAGCAGGCCTCTGCGACTTGCAGGCGTGGCGCAACGTGCTGCTCTGTTGGTGCACAAGCGCGAAGGGCCTTGGCGATGGCGCGCATCTGGCAGGCAGCGCAGCAGCAGGTATGCCGCAGCGCGGCGCATACACAAGCGCAGCTTTGACTGCTATCTGGCTATGATTTTTATGCGGATGATTGTGAGGATTGTGATACGCATACTGCAGCTGCTCATATGTCCGTCATGTGTCTCACCAGTGCTTTCCGAGCATCTTGGCTCATGCAGCGCGCCTGCAGCTGTGTCGGTCGCCTATGGCAGCGCGTGGCACGTTGCATGCATGCTCAGCAGTGTTTTGAGATCATGCCTTCATGGCGGTAGCACATCAGCTCTCGCTTTGGTGGCAATCAATAGATACTCAACTCGCTACTGTGCAACAACACTTCAATGTTTGCCTTCTACACGTTTGTCGCACTCCGTTGATGCTTGATGTGCTTTGGTAGTGGTGCAGGGGGGCATTGGCAATTACCTGATGCATGCACCACACTTGCCTGTACTGCTGGCGTCAAAGCAAAGTAGATAGATGAGTTGAAATGCGGCTGCTGGTATGTGTTTTTGTGCTGCCTTGTCTGCAAAGACACTACTCGAAGTATTGTCCACCAACAGCGCAGTGATCCTTGAAGTTATTGCATTGATGACCCATACATAAATGAAGTACTTGAAGTGTTGTTCACAATACAAAAAGTGAGCGCAGTGCCACCTGCCCTGCTTACATTAATGTATGTTAATGACCGAGACATGAAATACAAAATTCGCCAGCGATAGCGGCGGCGCGGCTAAGCGCTAGGGTGCATATGCCGTGAACAACTGACCTTTAAAGTGGTACACAGTCACTCGTGAACCAATTGAGATTGCACAATGGACCTCAGAGGATTAAGTGAGCTCACAATTGCTGTCAAAAACATGCATCTGCCTCATCACAAGTGCAGCAGTCAAACAAAAAGCAAGACATGCATGACATAATGGCACAGCGCAGTGCTTCAGAGGAAACCTGCATGCAGCAGAAGCGGAACGCCAGTGCGAGAAATGTATTGTACGTGCAGGCTTCGGTTTCTTGCCCGCTGTCCTGCCCCGTGCCTGTTTCTCTACTTGGTGTTTTTCCGTATCCTCTAAAGTCTGGTGATGGGCTTAGTCTGCTCCTGTGGTCACATGCTATTTGGCCAAGGGCCACATGCTTATTGGTCAAAGCACTGTATCAATTCCAACGCTTATTGAGGTGGCAAAACAATGACATCTGCAACAGGGTTCTTTGCAAGATGTAAATAAACACATGTTCTGGCATGCGCCATGTCAGCGCTCAAAGCGCCAATGTCAACCCTCATCTGCAACATGTGTCATGCAGGCTGCTGTCACCGCACAACAGGGGCAGAGTCACGGTGTGTACTGCGGCATTGTCTGAGTGCAATAGCCGCTGTAGTCGCCAGGTGGCCTTGAACGCTGTCCGTCCTTCTTGCCGGCTCCACCGCAGCTGAGAGCAAGTGTTCAGGCAAGTATTATTAGCAGCGCACATGTAGATCACAGCATTGAGGCATGCCGCACCAACCATTCTTACCCGCTGAGGTCCACCACAGTCAGCAGCACCGATTGGGCGTAGTCCACGATGGGCATTCTGACATCTGGTATGAGCCGCTAAGCCATACGAGACTGCTGCGCTGCGCGGTTAGGACTGCATCAAGCTTAGGCGCCGTATCTTCACTCATGCTGTCCAGAAGCAGCACAGCCATGGCAGCCGGGGTACTGCGTTTCAATGCTTCTAGCTGCTCCGTGGTGTGGGGGTTGCCGCACGCACCACGTGCTGTGCCTGGGTTTCTGAAGAGAGGTAGGTGTGTGTTAGCACTGTATCAATTCCAACGCTTATTGAGGTGGCGAAACAATGACATCTGCAACAGGGTTCTTTGCAAGATATCAAATAAAACATGTTCTGGCATGCGCCATGTCAGCGCTCAAAGCGCCAATGTCGACCCTCATCTGCAACATGTGTCATGCAGGCTGCTGTCACCGCACAACAGGGGCAGAGTCACGGTGTGTACTGCGGCATTGTCTGAGTGCAATAGCCGCTGTAGTCGCCAGGTGGCCTTGAACGCTGTCCGTCCTTCTTGCCGGCTCCACCGCAGCTGAGAGCAAGTGTTCAGGCAAGTATTATTAGCAGTGCACATGTAGATCACAGCATTGAGGCATGCCGCACCAACCATTCTTACCCGCTGAGGTCCACCACAGTCAGCAGCACCGATTGGGCGTAGTCCACGATGGGCATTCTGACATCTGGTATGAGCCGCTAAGCCATACGAGACTGCTGCGCTGCGCGGTTAGGACTGCATCAAGCTTAGGCGCCGTATCTTCACTCATGCTGTCCAGAAGCAGCACAGCCATGGCAGCCGGGGTACTGCGTTTCAATGCTTCTAGCTGCTCCGTGGTGTGGGGGGTTGCCGCACGCACCACGTGCTGTGCCTGGGTTTCTGCAGAGAGGTAGGTGTGTGTTGTGAACATGCAACACCTGACAGAATCAGAGAAGCCAAGTGCCGGTGCAAGCAATGATGATGAATCTACAACTGACACTCACTTACCGTTGCCGTTGACGCCAACGATGACGCTGAGCGCCAGCAGATATCTGTTCATTCCAAAAGTGCAGTCCTACACATGCAAGACACCACGTAAAAGAAATCGTCAGCAACCACCACGAACGGTGAGGTTCGGTATGACCTGTTCAAGTTGCATTAGGCGGCAGGCACGGTTCAGACTCTCGGATGACTTGTACACAATATTTTTTTGTGGTGACATTTGCCGCGCAGGTGTGCTTCGCAGCCCCTCCACGCCAGTGACACAGCAGCAGCCACTTCGCCAGCGCAAGTCATAAGGCGCTCGGCTAGTGTGTCAGTGCGGCTGCAGCTGGGTTTTGGTGTGACTGTTGTTCTTTTGCGCAGCCACAGCGGCGCACAGGATGACAACGGTGACGGCGTCTTCGATATGCATAGCGGGTGCTGTCTTCTGGCGCTTGACGGCCCTGGTTGTATGTTTTCGTCCTGGACCGCATCTGAAAGTGTGTCTGCGACGCTGTCGTCCTGTGCGGTGGCCAGCGCAGTGCAGGGCGAGGAGACCGGCTCCGGCTCGGCGGCTGCGGGCTCGGAGGTGTCCGCCTCGACTGCCCGCATCAGATCGTAGTGTCTCGTGGCGTGCCTGACAGGGCGGTGACACAGCACCCTTGCGGTGTCGAAGATTCCATGATGATTGTCATCTCCGCGGCGTACAGCATCCTCATGAAATTGACGCCCGCCCTCTGCGGTGTTTGATCAAGGAACGCGGCCTTGAACTTTCGCAGCAGAGGGGTGCTCTTCATACAATTGAGCATTCGTGCTTCCGCGCGGTTGACGTCGGCGATAGTCTCACAAGGGATGCGGCTGCGCACGAAGGCGACGGCGTGGAGGTAGAGATCGGCCGGGATGATGGTGTCGAACTCCTCCTCCGAAGCTTCGCGCTTTCTGCCCTTCACGCAGAGCACGGCGGCAACGCGGTGTTCACCGACCTTGCGCATCGGATGCCCGCTGCCGTACAGCACCTCCTTGGCGCGTCTGCCGCCGAGCGCCCCAAGTGCCAGCGCGACCGTCTCGGCATCTGGGTGATCAGCGCGTTCCGCCTGCTCAGTAGCCCACCTAATTATCTCGCCGGTGCAATATTCAAGACGGCTCGGAGAGGCACAGTCGACCCTGGCGGCGCTCGCATCATTCACCATGGTTGTCAGCGCCGGCGCATAGCAATTGCGCGCCCATGCGCTGCCCTCAGGCAGTGTGTGGCAGGCCTTGGTGATGACGGACTCAAGCGTTGCGGCGCCGTTGACGAAGTCGCCGTTATCAGCCCTTACTTGAGCTGCGTCTACCTGCCTACCCTCCGCTAGCAGGACCTTGTAGCGGGCATGCAATTGCACCTGCTCAGAGGCCCAACGGAAAATGGCGGCGTTGACCGCGTTGCGATCGGCAGGGTCGAGAGTGGGGTCGCTCGTCATGTGTGCAATGAGAGCGGCGGCGGTGGCATTCTTGTCGGCGGACATGTTCTTTGAGTGTGAGCCACATAATAAACCATCAACATTAGACGCGACTGTTCCTGTGTACGGCATGCTACGTGCAAGCACATTTCAGATCCCATACGGGTACTACACTGACCGCGCAACTGCCCAAAGATCTTGTCAATCGTAGACTTGAAGTCTCCACAATCAAAATGCCCTTCCTGCAGACATACCCAGCACATTTCAAACCCTCGTGTAACAAGTCCGCACAAACAGGCGCTCGGTCGCAAGGGGATCGTCGTTGAGCTGCTATGATGCGTGCCACGGCCTCACGCCAATCCGCACCCTCAGCGTTATTTGATTGGGCTACAGTCGTACGTAAGGCTAGGCTTTGGTACAGGCATCAAACTCGTCAAGCTGGTAAGAAACAAACTAGCCTGTGTTTGCCTGAAACGCGCATTGTAACTGGCAACATTGCAGCAGCCGGTGGCGGGTGCTGTTGGCTCAGTGAGCGCATGTCTCGTCTGGCACTTTAACATGCGAGCTGTCATGATTGGCGGTCGCCGCTGATGAACGCGCAGCCTGCGCAAGCGCCATGCTGGTAATTTGTGGAGCCTACATGTGTCTGTAGCTTGTGTGGCAGCTGGCGGCGGCGCTCGCGCTCAGCTCAGCGCTTGTCCTGTCTGACCCTTTAACCCTTGAGCTGTCATGAACAGTGGTCGCCACTGGTGAACGCGCAGCCTGTGCAAGCGCCAAGCTGGGAGTGCATACGTCCTACATGTGTCTGTAACTTGCGGCAGCTGGCAACCTCACGGACGCTCTGGGCGGCTGCTTGTCTGCCCTGATACTTCAGCCGCGCGAGCTGTCAAAACCGCCGGTCGTCGCTGGTGAACACTCAGCCTGCGCAAGCGAAAAGCTACACATACACATATACCAACTAGTTCAGGACTCCGGAACTGTGCCAGTTGCGTACATTGTCACGTGCCCTAGGGACAGGCGCACTTTGGTGACTGCAAGTGTATGTGGGCGCCCGGTGGATGTTATCTAGGGCTTGACCCCCGCGCTAACCCAACTGTTTTGGCCCAGCGGGCTGAAATGTGGGGTTCAGCAGGCAGGGTCATGCTTAGGGCAAGGATTACCGACCGCAGTCACTGCGAGCATCAAGAGCAACAAATCATGCTCGCTGCAACGGATGCGTGGCCTATGGAGGCGGCGTCCGCACGACGCAGCGCGACGCGCTCGCGGCAATCAAGGTGCGGCGCGACCGCGCGGCTGAGGAGCTGCACCAGCAAAGGCAGCGAAGCTGCCACCATCAAGAAGCACAGTGGCTGCGCGCCTCAGCGTCTGTGGCAGCACTGGCGGAGCTGGCCGCTGCTGCTGCGGTAGGCGAGGCTGCCGTTGCCGCTGTTAGCGCGGTCTCCGGTGTTGCTGCTGGCGCCACCTCTGCTCAGCCTGTTGCCGCTCCTGCTGCTGTTGGGCACGGTGCCGCTGAATCTGCTGCTGCTGCTGCTGCTGCGGCTGCCGCCACTGTCGCCGTTGCTCCTGCTGGCGTTGCTGCCGCTGCAGCTGCTGTTGCTGCTGTTGCAGCAGGTGTGTGTATTGTTGCTGCTCCGTTGAGACACCAATGTGCCTGGTACCCAGTGGTTTGTGTATCCTGGCCTGAATGCAGTTGGGACCATTATGGCAGCGACATGGGTGGGTGACCTTCAAGCTGCCAGGTCTTTCATGTACATGTAGCTGTAAATTGTGCAGCAAATGGCGGCGGCACAGTCGGACAGTCGGGCGGGTGCCATTGGCTCAGCTGAGAGCTTGTCCAACAGAGTCTGGAATTATCCTACCACTTCAACCCCGCAAGCTGCCATGACCGGCAGATGCCGCTGGTGACCGTGCAGCCTCCGCAAGCACTGAGCTGGTCATTCATGGGGCCTACATGTGTCTGTAATCTGCGCGGCAGCTGGCGATGTTGCAGCAGCGTGGGGCGGACGCCATTGGCCCAGCTGGGTGCCTGTTTGGCATAGCCATTCAATCTCACGGGCTGTCATGATTGGTGGGGGCAGATGGTGAACGCGCAGCTTGTGCAAGCGAGGAGCCGGTAGTTTGAAGCCTATATGCGTCGTAACTTGCGTGGCAGCTGGCGGAGTTGCAACAGCTCAACGCCAGATGCCACTGGCTCAGCCGAAGACTCATCTTGCCGGACACTCAATCCCGCGAGCTGTCATGACCGGTGGATGCCAGTGGTGATAGCGCAGCTTGTTGCAAGCAACGAGTAGGTAGGTTTGAAAACCTTTGTGCGTTTGTGACATGTGCAGCAACTAGCGGCCGCGCGGCCGCTCGGTCCGGATGCCACAGGCTGGCTCAGGCGCTTGTCTGACGCACCACTTCAACTCACAAATTTTCATCATTGGCGGTCGCCGCTGGTGAATGTGCAGCCTGCGCAAGCGATGAGCTAGCAAGGTATGACGCCAATACGCGTTTGTAACTTGAGTGCCAGTGGCAGCTGGCGACGTTGCAGCAGATCAGGGCGGGTGCCGCTGGCTCAGTCGAGTGCCGCCTTGCCTGGCACTTCACTTTGTCTATTCCATTTGTCATGAGTGGCGGTCCCCGATGGTGAACGCACAGCTTGTGCAAGCGATGAGCTGGTAGCTTGTGAAGGCTGCATGTGTCGTAACTTGCAGGGCAGCTGGCGGCGTCGCAGCAGCTTCAAGTCAGGTGCCACTGGCTCAGCTGAGCGCTTGAGCGGCATAACACTTCAACCCTGCAAGCTGTCATGACATATGTGTTCTGGATCTGGAGGAGCGCTGCTGTCTGTTGCCAACCCCGAGCCCTCATCCTGCCTTGCTCATCTCGGCTGGTGGTGTATGTGCGCGCTGCGTCGTCGAAGTTAGGGTTAGGATTAGGAGTACTACTAGCACAGGTCAGGGTCAGGACAGGACTGCGCCTAGCCTCAGAGTTTTCATTATCATACTAAGGGGTAGAATCAGGATTTGCCGTGCGCTAATGTCGCCAGCTCTGCAGACAATCAGCGAATCTTGAACCGACGGTACTAATTAGTCATTTCTAGCGAGTTGACGCCTGCGCAGGTTGCATGCTCTCAGCAACAGTTTAACTAGTGTGCGCACCAAACGTGACAGTTCCGTGTGTCAGAGCGAAGGAGTCAGGATGGCTGATGCCAAGCTCGCGTTTGCAACAAAAACAAAGTACCACGCAGCTGCGCACTTGATGGGCAAGGGTGTCCCAGGTGACCGTGAAGAATGCAGCGGATGCTCAGGCTATAAACAAGAGTCATCACTATGGACCTTAAGGTTTTCGTATTGTACTCACACTTTGCTGAAGATTTGTCACCCTGACGATGGTGTCATTTAAGAGGATCAATGCCTAGGTGTGAAAGATGCCAGCGCTGGATACTGCAACTGGCACAGTGTGTTTAACATAAGCTGATGTTGCCCTTGAGCGGCCAGATCGGGTCTGCATACTAGTAGGTCATTTAAAACACATTTGGTTTAAGTATACTTTGCATATGCTCAGTTTTCACTGACAAGCTTGCCGTTCTCAGAGTTGAAGCGCACCACATTTAATTTGGTCACACACAGAAGAGCAAGAAGGACAATGGTTATCCTCAACTCAGTAGACAATTTGACAATCGAGGCTGCAGTGGCCATCACCTCCACTTTTCTGCTTCAAGTATGCTACTAGATGAGGATATACGGTGTAACGGATTTGCTTGCCATGCACTGCAGTGAATGCCACAGCTAAGCAGTTCACGGCCATTGCAAACCCTCTACAGCATTCATCATGAAGCAATGACTGCCACGGGAATGCAATCACCATGAAGCAATGACTGCCATAACACTCTGGCAGTGGCCAGTGACACCAGGCTGTTTCTTAGCACCAGAACTTGCCGACAATGGTGCTGAGACTCTTGTCCTCCAGAGTATCTGTTCTGTGTAGTTTGGGTCTGTTCTGGTGCCAGGGCACAGTAGCCCAGAATGGGTACAGATGCAGGAATGAACTGCACTAGAATGGATGCACTTGCCAGAATGTGACAGAACACGAGATGGACCGGAATGCTGTGAATCTCCTAGTGTCGACCCTGTGACGGTTTCAGGTCTGCAAGGCTTTACTCGCCAGTACCACACAAGTGGGTCTGGCTCAAACCCATCATGTCAACTGTGTTTTGTTCAAGTCGCAGCACGCTTCATTTTCTTAACTGCTTCTGAACTTTGTTCAACACCCTAAGGCTTGTTGCAGTTGTGCTCTCAAAAGCTGCTGCAAAAGACAAGTGCTGCATATGAAACAAGAACAATCTGCACGCCAGCGTCCCTGGCCTCCACTTCAAGTTGCCCACTTAGTAGCCTCTGAGATTAAGCGCGATTTCTGCTCGTGTGTTGTGCTGCAGTACCCTTGAAGGTGGCAATCGACCGGCCGTTGGAGTTGTGCTGCAGTACCCTAGAAGGTGGCAATCGACTGGCCGTTGGAGAGCTTCAGCTGTGGAGTCCAGCAATTGGCGAACTGCATGCATGCAGCACTTTGGAAAGCTCAAGGCCACGTACGCCAGCAACACTGCATCGCTCCAGCCCAGGCGCACTCTTGCTGTGTGTACAATTCAGCTCAAGTCACAGCTGTCAGGTGCTCAACATCCGTCAGCCCTTTATTAGCAATGATCTGGCAATTTCTCATACCCGTCAGCCGGCAAATGCAAATGGCGACACCTCGGCAGTCAGCCAGCATTCACCGGCTCAAGCGGCTTTCAATACGCTCGCCGCACACTTGCCGCAGAACATTCTGGCAAATCGCCGGCAAACCGACGGGCGACGGCAACGGCGGATGGTTTGCTGGCAAAACGTGGCGTCTCACAAGGAAATGAGACCACCCCTTTTTCCTGATGATGGACTGCATATGAGGACATTATATGCATGCTTTGGAAGTATAAGAAAGAGAGACAAAATAGTCACCCAACTTGAGCATACAACCCCTCACACGATGAGTGTGACCCCGCCGGCGGGTATAACCCCTAAGTACGACCCCTAAGAACGACCCCCAAGTACAACCCCCTGAGTATGACCACCAAGTATGACCCCCTAAGTATGACCCCCAAATATGACCCACAAGTACGACTTCCAAGTATGAGCTGGTGACATGACACGGTAGCATGAACTGGTAGGTATATACCTACCAGTTCAGCCATATCATCGAAGTCACCGCTGCCCGGCACAGCACGATATCCTTTGAATGAGTCGTCACTATTGCCTGCAATTGGTGTGAAAACCTTGGTCTTGATACATGACACATCCCCCACGAAAAATACCTCCTTCACAGCATCCACATCGCACCGTGGTACATCAAATACGTGGAGCGGTATGTGTGTGGATGTATCTGGACGGATGTATGCGATGCACAGCACATAGTGACCATAATACCTCTGTTCCACACCACCATCGCTACTCTTGAGGTGAAAATCAATGTAGCATTCACGCACCCACTCAGCTGTTTTGATCTGCACTGGGGTCCATTTACCTAGGTGATGCAGTGCCTTGGGTCGGACGAGAATGTCTACAGTGTTGCCGTCACATGCAAAGTCAAACTCGAGGGCTGCAAATTGCGGAAGTGCGATGAGGGCCATGACTGACATGGCCTCATCCAAGTTCATCTGGCCTGAGTTCCGCGCCATCCGGGTAGTGTTGCGCTTCTGGTTGGTCAATGCTTTCTTGGTGTCAGATTTGTTTATAGCGGCTATGACACCTCTTTTCAGGTTACCATATGTAGGCGTCGGAGTAAGGTCTGCGTGGAGAAACGTGTTGTTGTGCATGTGCTTGCTCGGTGATAAGAAGTACTCGAGTTGTTTTGCCTCATCATCAAGTAGAGGCTTCCTCTCATAGTTCTTTTTGAACCACTCAAGGTAATCTTTGGCATTTGCACCCTTGCAAACTCCCTCAATTCTCCTTGAATCATACCTGGCCTTGTTGTCCTGATTCTTTGCAGCCCTTGTTTTCTTGGCAGTGCCGGCATTGGCTGTTGGAGACGATTCAACAGAGCTCCCTTCACGCTTGAGCTGCTGCTGTGCTATATCAGCAATGACATTCATCACTTCATGAGCATTATCACACATGGGCTTCGAATTGACGGTCATGGTAACCAATGTATGTTACAGTCCACTTCTTTGCATCGACAACACTATATTATTTCATGTTATTTCAACATGCTCAGACTCACCTGAGCCACAGATGTGGGGCTTGAAAGCCAACGAGTCATCTCACACAGCGCGAGTGGGGTTGCCAGAATGATGAACAGTACAGACTCCAGAAGTCGGGGTAAGGCGTATACATCTCGCAGGAAGGCCACCGTGGTGTCTGCTGCATTGCTCCAGCCAGATCCAGACACCATCTGCAGCGCTGTGGATAGTTGAGCAGCAAAGAGCACTGAACATGCTTGTCGACAGCAGGTGGGCAAACGATGCATGGGTAGCTCGAGATCACTTGCTCTACAGCTGAGAGACAGACACTGCAGCAGCAGCTGCACCGACGCCAGCACCAGCAGCCACCATCGTTTGACGCCACCTGGAGCAGGTAGCAACGGGCACTCTTCAACATGGGTCGCACGCTGCAGTAGTGCTGCCTGACGGGTTTGCCGCAACGCACTTCAGCTCGACAAGCATCACAGCGAGAGCATGGCATGAGGACAAAGAAAGAAAAAATTGGTCTTGTACTCACCCTGTGTTCCTGACGCTCTGCTGTCAACGTGTCGAGCGTTGCGCCTTGGCGCACGATCACCGATGGCTACAGGAGGGTTGATGAAGCGTGACGACAGCGGCAGGTCAGCAACCGAGGCACGGCTTGCATTGCGGGTGATGCAACGGTGTGGCTATAATCATGGCAACACAACGCGCACCCTCGCCTGTAGTCCCCGGAGGTTAGCACACCGCCGGCTTTGATCTCCCAGCAGTGTACGATGCAGCGCTGTATTGCAAGGAGTGCAACGCAGCACGCGTCAACTCTCAGGAATGCACTGGCATCAACCGCTATATTCCGCGCAGGTCAGTGTGTCGCAGCTGACTCGCCGAGAGTTGACACCCCAAAGTCTTCTTAAAGTCTCTTGAACACAAGAGGTTCAGTATAATTCGGCGACGCGGCCAAAGCCGCACGATTCGCATCAATAGAGTGCCCAGGTGCCGTCGCAGACTTGCCAGGTGCATGCAGGCTGCGCTGCACTCAACGGACACACTAGCGCTGCGCACAACTGACACCATCGATGTGAAGCCCACCTTTTGCGATCGCTTCCAGTTTGTGGCGCTTGTGTCAATGGTGTCTTGAAGCACCGGAGCAATTGATTTCGCTCAGGCACCTAGAAGCAATATCATCTATTGTTTACACTGCGCGCGCTATCAACACACCTACTCTTACTGTTGCTTCAGCATGTGGATCAATCCGTGTCTGCATGCAATGCGGCTCTGGTGCATGCCTGCGTTGATTGCTGGTGTTGTGACAAATTGACATAGATCACGTTTCCATCTAGTGTTTGTTGGTCGGTTTTGTTAGTGTTGTATGTCCTTCAAACATGTTCCGTTTTGTCAATACCGACGCAACTGCACGTATGGACTTGTATTTATAAAGGCCCAAGGGAGGCCGGGTTGCCTATGCAATCGAAAAGCTTGCGTCAACGCAGCAGCCTAGTCTGCGCTGTGCCCTAGGAGTTTGGATACCGGCGCCGCAACACAGCCCAGCATTCGCGCTCCACGTGTGTATGCCATGACGCGCTCCGCCAACTCCCGCGCCAGCGATATGCTCAGCTCAATGTGGATCTGACGCTTAGCTAACCCGGCCTTGCGTAACACATCTGCCTTCCCCCCCCTGAGCACAGTGCTGAGTGCATTGCCAACTCCTTAACAAAAAGGCTTGTCTGCTTGCTCAGCCGTCCGTACGACTCCTGCACGAATGGCACGAAAGCCCAAGATGACGTCAAGGTGCCGGTGTGGTGCTTGACCTTCGCGTCCTCCCCCACACCAGCAGCAACTGCACTCGCGGCATACCGCGATGTGTTGGCCGACCACATTCCGTCGGAATTCGTTCACGGCACCATTGTCGACAACACCGACGGCTGCGACATATTCGTGTCAGCGTCAAACTCGCGTCTGTGCTTTGACGGCGGTTCAGACGTGGACTACATTACAGCGTTCGGTGACCCGCACGATGTTATGTGCGCCGACGTCCGTCGGTTCATGGACCTGAATCCCGGCATATTTCGCTCAGACGTGACGCACCTTCCCGTCGGCGCGGCGATGGCGCACACGTTCGGCGATCGGACGCTGATCGCTGCGCCGACGATGATACTGCCGCTGCCTGTGCCCGACACTGACAACGCCTGTGTGGCGTTCAAGATGACGCTGGAGCTGCTCGAGCGCATCCCGCACGATCGCATGCTCGTGCCCGGATTGTGCACGGGCATCGGGCGAATGGACGCGCATGAGAGCGCACGCCAGATCCTCGAGGCGTGGCGCGCGCACGTTGATGGGGAGCGTCGCGACATCATCAGCGACGGTCACATCGTCTACGATCCTGATGCCATGATGCGCCAGCCTCCAGTGTACATGAACACGTTGTACACGACGCCCGCTACGACGATTGTCGTCGACACATTCCCCCACGGCCCATCGGGCGGCTCGATTTGGTCGCAGTGCAGTGTCGCCATGCTCAGGCGGCACCGATGATGCAACTTAAGCTATAGGCAACTTAAATAATTGCATTGCACTTGCTTGCAATTGTGGTCCTGGTGTCAATTGTGTCATTGAAGCACTGAGCCAGTTTGACTGGACTTTGGTGCTGTGTTTGCACTCAGGCACTTTGAAGCCATGACATCAATAGTGTGCCCAGGTGCCGTCGCAGACTTGCCAGTGCGTGCTTGCTGCGCTACACTCAATGGACAGTGTGTCACACTGGATGCAAATCGCTTCTAGTTGCGGCAATTGTGCTGCTGCGCACATTTGAAACCCTGGATGCAAATCGCATAGCCCACCTTTTGCAAGTGCTTCCAGTTGTGGTCCTTGTGTCATGTGTCCTTGAAGCACTGAAGCGACTGATTGCGCTCAGGCACCTAGAAGCAACATTATCTGTTGTTTGCAGCGTGCGCGCTCTCGCAACGGCTTCTGAGTTCAACATGTGCTCCAAGTCCGTGCGCACACCTAACACGACCGCCCTGTGCTCACAAGCCGTGTTATCTTGTGGTTTCATGCTCCTCCAAGCGCAACGTGCGCGCTCTCGCAACGGCTTCTCAATTGACGGCTTTTGACTCCAAGATGTACTCCAAGTCTTTGCGCACAACACGACCGCGCTGTGCTCATCAGCCGTATTGCTTGTAGCATACTCCGGAGGCCTCTGCGTCCAAACCCAGACTCAGACTCAGACTCAGACTATGACGACTGACGAATTAGGCCACAGTATTTTCTCAGTGCGTGCGTAGTGCTCAGCACGCTAGGATTTTCCTCAACGTGTGCCCCTACGCAGCAGCAGTGCAGGAATCGGTCTGGAGTGGCATCATTGGCGAGAGCGAGCAGGGACAGCGTTGAAACGCAGGCGACGCTTCTGCAGGCAGGCAGCGCAGCAGTGCGACTGCAGTCGAGTCTGAGTGGCGTGCAGCAGCTGCGCATACAAGGCATCGTCGGAGATGGATGCAAAAGACAGCAGCGACGCAGCAGCAGCGGCCGAAGCAGATGTGAGCGATCGGAAGGGCACTGCCTATTTGGCATCTCCGCACTCAAAAGCAGTCAAAGGTGCGCTCTTTACCAAATTTTGACACAAGCTGTGCACTTGGCCATCACGAGGGACATGATGGTGCATCTTCCGCATGCCTCAAGCGGTCGCAGTCATCGTGCCCTCTGGCTTCAGTCTCATGCCATTTCGCCAGCACAGTTTGCAGCTGGCTTCCGCTTGTATATGCTCTCAGCGACGCCACTTTTGACCTTCCACAATCCGCAGGACCAACAGCAGCAGCTCTGGAAAATGCGAGTGATCTGAAGGGCACGACTGATGTGGCATCTTCGCGGTCAAAAGCACCGGAAGGTACGCGTTTCAGCGTTTTCATGACACAAGCTGTGCCTGGGACATTTATAGAAAATTGACGCTCTTTCAGCGTGTGAGTGTGCATCTTCCGCTTGCCTTGAGGTGAATCGACTGCAGTAGCCGTGCCACTTAGCTTTACTGGCATGTGCGCTCGTTTCGCCATCACAGTTCGCAACTCGTTGCTGCTGGCGTAGCTCAATGTGCTCTCACGCGACGTCACTTACGACTGTCTTGGCTCGCAGGACCGGCGCTGACGGAGGAGGACGTGCGCGCTTTGAATGCAGCGTGCGGACTCAGCCATGACTTGCGAGCATGGCTGAGGTGCACCCAGCTCGTGCCGCCAGATGCTACTCGGGACGACGAAGGGCCGCTCGGAGGCAGGAGAAAACGCGACAAGATGGATGGAGGTCGCTTAAAGTACGACATGGTTGTCTCGAAGCTGGAGAAGCTACCGTCGCTCAAGGGCTTGTCGGCACTCGAGAAGCTCATTTTGGAGTCGTGCGATGCGCTCAAGGACGTCTCTAGCATCAGCGGCTTGCCTG
>JAFCMP010000261.1:5000-17500 GCA_017506865.1 Tribonema minus
GGATGCAGGTTGACTTCCCCGTCACAACTTCAACTTACCCTTGAAGTTGGGGGGGTCCACCTTCGAAACCGTTTAAAGGCCCAGTTCGACATGAAGTTGAAGTTGTGGCGGGGAAGTCGAGCTGCACATCGATTGCCCCGAGTTGCAGTATGCCGGAAGCAGGTTTCGTTTTCGTCTACGACTTGAACTTCACCTTGAAGTTGGGGGGGTTCCGCGTGCTGATCCCCTCAAGGGCCCACTTCAACATGATGTTGAAGTTGGGGCGGGGAAGTCGAGTGACACATCGACTGCCCTGAGTTAGAGGAAGCCGCACGCACCTTAACTTTCCCTACCCAACTTCATTTTCATGTTGAAGTTCGCGAAAAACCCTTCCCAGGCCCGTCTCGCGGCGAAGTTGAAGTTGGGTACGTGAAGTGAAGTTTCCTATCACACAACCATACTTCAAGTAAGGAGCCTACCGCTTTTGTTCCGGGTTTCTGACTCCCCGGTGGTCTGTACCTACCACCGGAGCTGATCCCTGAACCGACTTCAGCGTTCCCATGACCCACCATCCTGGTTCAGCACTGCCGGGAAGCCCAGGTTCCTGAGGTTCGTGGTGAAGATGAGGTCCTGGTTCCATATGGTCTGTAGCTAGCATGCACCCCGGAGTGAGAGGAAGCCGTACGCAGCTTCACTTCATGTCCACGACTTCAACTTCACCTTGAAGTTGGGGGGGTCCCCTTCGGAACCCCTTGATAGGCTCAGTTCGTCATGACTTTGAAGTCGTGACGGGGAAGTCGCGGTGCATATAGAACGGTCCAGGTGAAAGCATGCCGGACGCAACCTGACTTCCCCGCCCCAACTTCAACTTTATGTTGAAGTACAGCGAAAACCGTTCATAGGCCTACTTCAACATGAAGTTGAGGTTGTGGAGGGGAAGTCAGGCTGCACATCGACTGCTCTAAGTTCAATTGTGCCGCATGCACCTCGACTTCCCCGTCACAACTTCGACTTCACCTTCAAGTATGGCAAAAACCGTTCACAGGCCTAGTTAGGCCTAGTTCAACATGAATTTGAAGTTATGGCGGGGAAGTAAGGCTGCACATCGATTTATCCTACTTCAAGTGTGCCGCATGCACCTTGACTTCCCCTTCAAAACTTCAACTTCACCTTGAAGTACAGGTAAAACCGTATACAGGCCAAGTTCAACATGAAGTTGAAGTTTTCGATGAGAAGTCAGGCTGCACATCGACTGCCCCGAGTTTGAGTTTGTCATATAGAACTCGACTTCCCCATCAAAACTTCAAATTCATATTGAAGTACGGATCAAACCGTTGACAGGCCCAGTTCGACATGAAGTTGAAGTTGTGGCGGGGAAGTCGAGCTGCACATCGACTGCCCCGAGTAGCAGTATGCCGGAAGCAGGTTTCGTTTTCGACTACGACTTCAACTTCACCTTGAAGTTAGGGGGGGTCCGCGTGCTGATCCCTTCAAGGGCCCACTTCAACAAGAAGTTGAAGTCGGGGCGGGGAAGTCGAGTGACATATCGACTGCCCTGAGTTAGAGGAAGCCGCACGCACCTTGACTTTGCCTACCTAACTTCAACTTCAGGTTGAAGTTCTCGAAAAACCCTTCCCAGGCCCGTCTCGCGGCGAAGTTGAAGTTGGGTACGTAAAGTGAAGTTGCCTATCATACAACCATACTTCAAGTAAGGTGCCTACCGCTTTTGTTCCGGGTTTCTGACTCCCCGGTGGTCTGTACCTACCACCGGAGCTGATCCCTGAACCGACTTGAGCGTTCCCATGACCCACCATCCTGGTTCACCACTGTGAGAAAGCCAGGTTCCTGGGGTTGGAGGTGAAGATGAGGTCGTGGTTCCATATGGTCTGTAGCTAGCATGCAGCCCTGAGTGAGAGGGAGCCGTACGCAGCTTCACTTCATGTCCACGACTTCAACTTCACCTTGAAGTTGGGGGGGTCCCCTTCGGAACCCCTTGATAGGCTCAGTTCGTCATGAATTTGAAGTCGTGACGGGGAAGTCGCGGTGCATATAGAACGGTCCGGGTGAAACCATGCCGGACGCAACCTGACTTCCCCGCCCCAACTTCAACTTCATGTTGAAGTACAGCTAAAACCGTTCATAGGCTTAGTTCAACATGAATTTGAAGTGTTGGAGGAGAAGTCAGGCTTCACATCGACTGCTCCTATTTCAAGTGTGCCGCATGCACTTTGACTTCCCCGCCCCAACTTCAACTTCATGTTGAAGTACAGCTAAAACCGTTCACAGGCTTAGTTCAACACGAAGTTGAAGTTTTGGAGGAGAAGTCAGGCTGCACATCGACTGCTACTACTTCAAGCGTGCCGCATGCACCTTGACTTCCCCGCCACAACTTCAACTTCACCTTGAAGTACAGCAAAAACCGTTCACAGGCCTAGTTCAACATGAAGTTGAAGTCATGGAGGAGAAGTCGAGGTGCACATCGACAGCCCCCAGTTGAAGTTTGCCATGTGCAACTTAACTTCCCCGCCACAACTTCAACTTCACCTTGAAGTACATCAAAAACCATTTGCAGGCTTAGTTCAACATGAAGTTGAGGTCGGGGAGGTGAAGTTACGGTGCACATCGACTGCCCCCAGTTAAGGTTTGCCATGTGCAACTCCACTTTACCTTCATGACTTCAACTTCACCTTGAAGTAGATGTGTTTCAACAGTTCACCATGAAATTGAAGTTGTGGAGGTGAAGTTAGGGTGCATGCAGTCTTCGCACAGGTGAAGTGTGATGTATGAAACTTCACTTTTCCTCAAGGACTTCAACTTCACATTGAAGTAGGAGGTGTGTTGACAGTTCATCATAAACTTGAAGTTCAGAAGGCGAAGTTCAGTTGCATACGGTATTTTTAAAGTTGAAGTAAAATGTATGCAACTTCAATCTACATCCACGCACTTGTTGTGGAGGGGAAGTCAGGCTGCACATCGACTGCTCTAAGTTCAATTGTGCCGCATGCACCTCGACTTCCCCGTCACAACTTCGACTTCACCTTCAAGTATGGCAAAAACCGTTCACAGGCCTAGTTAGGCCTAGTTCAACATGAATTTGAAGTTATGGCGGGGAAGTAAGGCTGCACATCGATTTATCCTACTTCAAGTGTGCCGCATGCACCTTGACTTCCCCTTCAAAACTTCAACTTCACCTTGAAGTACAGGTAAAACCGTATACAGGCCAAGTTCAACATGAAGTTGAAGTTTTCGATGAGAAGTCAGGCTGCACATCGACTGCCCCGAGTTTGAGTTTGTCATATAGAACTCGACTTCCCCATCAAAACTTCAAATTCATATTGAAGTACGGATCAAACCGTTGACAGGCCCAGTTCGACATGAAGTTGAAGTTGTGGCGGGGAAGTCGAGCTGCACATCGATTGCCCCGAGTTGCAGTATGCCGGAAGCAGGTTTCGTTTTCGTCTACGACTTGAACTTCACCTTGAAGTTGGGGGGGTTCCGCGTGCTGATCCCCTCAAGGGCCCACTTCAACATGATGTTGAAGTTGGGGCGGGGAAGTCGAGTGACACATCGACTGCCCTGAGTTAGAGGAAGCCGCACGCACCTTAACTTTCCCTACCCAACTTCATTTTCATGTTGAAGTTCGCGAAAAACCCTTCCCAGGCCCGTCTCGCGGCGAAGTTGAAGTTGGGTACGTGAAGTGAAGTTTCCTATCACACAACCATACTTCAAGTAAGGAGCCTACCGCTTTTGTTCCGGGTTTCTGACTCCCCGGTGGTCTGTACCTACCACCGGAGCTGATCCCTGAACCGACTTCAGCGTTCCCATGACCCACCATCCTGGTTCAGCACTGCCGGGAAGCCCAGGTTCCTGAGGTTCGTGGTGAAGATGAGGTCCTGGTTCCATATGGTCTGTAGCTAGCATGCACCCCGGAGTGAGAGGAAGCCGTACGCAGCTTCACTTCATGTCCACGACTTCAACTTCACCTTGAAGTTGGGGGGGTCCCCTTCGGAACCCCTTGATAGGCTCAGTTCGTCATGACTTTGAAGTCGTGACGGGGAAGTCGCGGTGCATATAGAACGGTCCAGGTGAAAGCATGCCGGACGCAACCTGACTTCCCCGCCCCAACTTCAACTTTATGTTGAAGTACAGCGAAAACCGTTCATAGGCCTACTTCAACATGAAGTTGAGGTTGTGGAGGGGAAGTCAGGCTGCACATCGACTGCTCTAAGTTCAATTGTGCCGCATGCACCTCGACTTCCCCGTCACAACTTCGACTTCACCTTCAAGTATGGCAAAAACCGTTCACAGGCCTAGTTAGGCCTAGTTCAACATGAATTTGAAGTTATGGCGGGGAAGTAAGGCTGCACATCGATTTATCCTACTTCAAGTGTGCCGCATGCACCTTGACTTCCCCTTCAAAACTTCAACTTCACCTTGAAGTACAGGTAAAACCGTATACAGGCCAAGTTCAACATGAAGTTGAAGTTTTCGATGAGAAGTCAGGCTGCACATCGACTGCCCCGAGTTTGAGTTTGTCATATAGAACTCGACTTCCCCATCAAAACTTCAAATTCATATTGAAGTACGGATCAAACCGTTGACAGGCCCAGTTCGACATGAAGTTGAAGTTGTGGCGGGGAAGTCGAGCTGCACATCGACTGCCCCGAGTAGCAGTATGCCGGAAGCAGGTTTCGTTTTCGACTACGACTTCAACTTCACCTTGAAGTTAGGGGGGGTCCGCGTGCTGATCCCTTCAAGGGCCCACTTCAACAAGAAGTTGAAGTCGGGGCGGGGAAGTCGAGTGACATATCGACTGCCCTGAGTTAGAGGAAGCCGCACGCACCTTGACTTTGCCTACCTAACTTCAACTTCAGGTTGAAGTTCTCGAAAAACCCTTCCCAGGCCCGTCTCGCGGCGAAGTTGAAGTTGGGTACGTAAAGTGAAGTTGCCTATCATACAACCATACTTCAAGTAAGGTGCCTACCGCTTTTGTTCCGGGTTTCTGACTCCCCGGTGGTCTGTACCTACCACCGGAGCTGATCCCTGAACCGACTTGAGCGTTCCCATGACCCACCATCCTGGTTCACCACTGTGAGAAAGCCAGGTTCCTGGGGTTGGAGGTGAAGATGAGGTCGTGGTTCCATATGGTCTGTAGCTAGCATGCAGCCCTGAGTGAGAGGGAGCCGTACGCAGCTTCACTTCATGTCCACGACTTCAACTTCACCTTGAAGTTGGGGGGGTCCCCTTCGGAACCCCTTGATAGGCTCAGTTCGTCATGAATTTGAAGTCGTGACGGGGAAGTCGCGGTGCATATAGAACGGTCCGGGTGAAACCATGCCGGACGCAACCTGACTTCCCCGCCCCAACTTCAACTTCATGTTGAAGTACAGCTAAAACCGTTCATAGGCTTAGTTCAACATGAATTTGAAGTGTTGGAGGAGAAGTCAGGCTTCACATCGACTGCTCCTATTTCAAGTGTGCCGCATGCACTTTGACTTCCCCGCCCCAACTTCAACTTCATGTTGAAGTACAGCTAAAACCGTTCACAGGCTTAGTTCAACACGAAGTTGAAGTTTTGGAGGAGAAGTCAGGCTGCACATCGACTGCTACTACTTCAAGCGTGCCGCATGCACCTTGACTTCCCCGCCACAACTTCAACTTCACCTTGAAGTACAGCAAAAACCGTTCACAGGCCTAGTTCAACATGAAGTTGAAGTCATGGAGGAGAAGTCGAGGTGCACATCGACAGCCCCCAGTTGAAGTTTGCCATGTGCAACTTAACTTCCCCGCCACAACTTCAACTTCACCTTGAAGTACATCAAAAACCATTTGCAGGCTTAGTTCAACATGAAGTTGAGGTCGGGGAGGTGAAGTTACGGTGCACATCGACTGCCCCCAGTTAAGGTTTGCCATGTGCAACTCCACTTTACCTTCATGACTTCAACTTCACCTTGAAGTAGATGTGTTTCAACAGTTCACCATGAAATTGAAGTTGTGGAGGTGAAGTTAGGGTGCATGCAGTCTTCGCACAGGTGAAGTGTGATGTATGAAACTTCACTTTTCCTCAAGGACTTCAACTTCACATTGAAGTAGGAGGTGTGTTGACAGTTCATCATAAACTTGAAGTTCAGAAGGCGAAGTTCAGTTGCATACGGTATTTTTAAAGTTGAAGTAAAATGTATGCAACTTCAATCTACATCCACGCACTTGTTGTGGAGGGGAAGTCAGGCTGCACATCGACTGCTCTAAGTTCAATTGTGCCGCATGCACCTCGACTTCCCCGTCACAACTTCGACTTCACCTTCAAGTATGGCAAAAACCGTTCACAGGCCTAGTTAGGCCTAGTTCAACATGAATTTGAAGTTATGGCGGGGAAGTAAGGCTGCACATCGATTTATCCTACTTCAAGTGTGCCGCATGCACCTTGACTTCCCCTTCAAAACTTCAACTTCACCTTGAAGTACAGGTAAAACCGTATACAGGCCAAGTTCAACATGAAGTTGAAGTTTTCGATGAGAAGTCAGGCTGCACATCGACTGCCCCGAGTTTGAGTTTGTCATATAGAACTCGACTTCCCCATCAAAACTTCAAATTCATATTGAAGTACGGATCAAACCGTTGACAGGCCCAGTTCGACATGAAGTTGAAGTTGTGGCGGGGAAGTCGAGCTGCACATCGATTGCCCCGAGTTGCAGTATGCCGGAAGCAGGTTTCGTTTTCGTCTACGACTTGAACTTCACCTTGAAGTTGGGGGGGTTCCGCGTGCTGATCCCCTCAAGGGCCCACTTCAACATGATGTTGAAGTTGGGGCGGGGAAGTCGAGTGACACATCGACTGCCCTGAGTTAGAGGAAGCCGCACGCACCTTAACTTTCCCTACCCAACTTCATTTTCATGTTGAAGTTCGCGAAAAACCCTTCCCAGGCCCGTCTCGCGGCGAAGTTGAAGTTGGGTACGTGAAGTGAAGTTTCCTATCACACAACCATACTTCAAGTAAGGAGCCTACCGCTTTTGTTCCGGGTTTCTGACTCCCCGGTGGTCTGTACCTACCACCGGAGCTGATCCCTGAACCGACTTCAGCGTTCCCATGACCCACCATCCTGGTTCAGCACTGCCGGGAAGCCCAGGTTCCTGAGGTTCGTGGTGAAGATGAGGTCCTGGTTCCATATGGTCTGTAGCTAGCATGCACCCCGGAGTGAGAGGAAGCCGTACGCAGCTTCACTTCATGTCCACGACTTCAACTTCACCTTGAAGTTGGGGGGGTCCCCTTCGGAACCCCTTGATAGGCTCAGTTCGTCATGACTTTGAAGTCGTGACGGGGAAGTCGCGGTGCATATAGAACGGTCCAGGTGAAAGCATGCCGGACGCAACCTGACTTCCCCGCCCCAACTTCAACTTTATGTTGAAGTACAGCGAAAACCGTTCATAGGCCTACTTCAACATGAAGTTGAGGTTGTGGAGGGGAAGTCAGGCTGCACATCGACTGCTCTAAGTTCAATTGTGCCGCATGCACCTCGACTTCCCCGTCACAACTTCGACTTCACCTTCAAGTATGGCAAAAACCGTTCACAGGCCTAGTTAGGCCTAGTTCAACATGAATTTGAAGTTATGGCGGGGAAGTAAGGCTGCACATCGATTTATCCTACTTCAAGTGTGCCGCATGCACCTTGACTTCCCCTTCAAAACTTCAACTTCACCTTGAAGTACAGGTAAAACCGTATACAGGCCAAGTTCAACATGAAGTTGAAGTTTTCGATGAGAAGTCAGGCTGCACATCGACTGCCCCGAGTTTGAGTTTGTCATATAGAACTCGACTTCCCCATCAAAACTTCAAATTCATATTGAAGTACGGATCAAACCGTTGACAGGCCCAGTTCGACATGAAGTTGAAGTTGTGGCGGGGAAGTCGAGCTGCACATCGACTGCCCCGAGTAGCAGTATGCCGGAAGCAGGTTTCGTTTTCGACTACGACTTCAACTTCACCTTGAAGTTAGGGGGGGTCCGCGTGCTGATCCCTTCAAGGGCCCACTTCAACAAGAAGTTGAAGTCGGGGCGGGGAAGTCGAGTGACATATCGACTGCCCTGAGTTAGAGGAAGCCGCACGCACCTTGACTTTGCCTACCTAACTTCAACTTCAGGTTGAAGTTCTCGAAAAACCCTTCCCAGGCCCGTCTCGCGGCGAAGTTGAAGTTGGGTACGTAAAGTGAAGTTGCCTATCATACAACCATACTTCAAGTAAGGTGCCTACCGCTTTTGTTCCGGGTTTCTGACTCCCCGGTGGTCTGTACCTACCACCGGAGCTGATCCCTGAACCGACTTGAGCGTTCCCATGACCCACCATCCTGGTTCACCACTGTGAGAAAGCCAGGTTCCTGGGGTTGGAGGTGAAGATGAGGTCGTGGTTCCATATGGTCTGTAGCTAGCATGCAGCCCTGAGTGAGAGGGAGCCGTACGCAGCTTCACTTCATGTCCACGACTTCAACTTCACCTTGAAGTTGGGGGGGTCCCCTTCGGAACCCCTTGATAGGCTCAGTTCGTCATGAATTTGAAGTCGTGACGGGGAAGTCGCGGTGCATATAGAACGGTCCGGGTGAAACCATGCCGGACGCAACCTGACTTCCCCGCCCCAACTTCAACTTCATGTTGAAGTACAGCTAAAACCGTTCATAGGCTTAGTTCAACATGAATTTGAAGTGTTGGAGGAGAAGTCAGGCTTCACATCGACTGCTCCTATTTCAAGTGTGCCGCATGCACTTTGACTTCCCCGCCCCAACTTCAACTTCATGTTGAAGTACAGCTAAAACCGTTCACAGGCTTAGTTCAACACGAAGTTGAAGTTTTGGAGGAGAAGTCAGGCTGCACATCGACTGCTACTACTTCAAGCGTGCCGCATGCACCTTGACTTCCCCGCCACAACTTCAACTTCACCTTGAAGTACAGCAAAAACCGTTCACAGGCCTAGTTCAACATGAAGTTGAAGTCATGGAGGAGAAGTCGAGGTGCACATCGACAGCCCCCAGTTGAAGTTTGCCATGTGCAACTTAACTTCCCCGCCACAACTTCAACTTCACCTTGAAGTACATCAAAAACCATTTGCAGGCTTAGTTCAACATGAAGTTGAGGTCGGGGAGGTGAAGTTACGGTGCACATCGACTGCCCCCAGTTAAGGTTTGCCATGTGCAACTCCACTTTACCTTCATGACTTCAACTTCACCTTGAAGTAGATGTGTTTCAACAGTTCACCATGAAATTGAAGTTGTGGAGGTGAAGTTAGGGTGCATGCAGTCTTCGCACAGGTGAAGTGTGATGTATGAAACTTCACTTTTCCTCAAGGACTTCAACTTCACATTGAAGTAGGAGGTGTGTTGACAGTTCATCATAAACTTGAAGTTCAGAAGGCGAAGTTCAGTTGCATACGGTATTTTTAAAGTTGAAGTAAAATGTATGCAACTTCAATCTACATCCACGCACTTGTTGTGGAGGGGAAGTCAGGCTGCACATCGACTGCTCTAAGTTCAATTGTGCCGCATGCACCTCGACTTCCCCGTCACAACTTCGACTTCACCTTCAAGTATGGCAAAAACCGTTCACAGGCCTAGTTAGGCCTAGTTCAACATGAATTTGAAGTTATGGCGGGGAAGTAAGGCTGCACATCGATTTATCCTACTTCAAGTGTGCCGCATGCACCTTGACTTCCCCTTCAAAACTTCAACTTCACCTTGAAGTACAGGTAAAACCGTATACAGGCCAAGTTCAACATGAAGTTGAAGTTTTCGATGAGAAGTCAGGCTGCACATCGACTGCCCCGAGTTTGAGTTTGTCATATAGAACTCGACTTCCCCATCAAAACTTCAAATTCATATTGAAGTACGGATCAAACCGTTGACAGGCCCAGTTCGACATGAAGTTGAAGTTGTGGCGGGGAAGTCGAGCTGCACATCGATTGCCCCGAGTTGCAGTATGCCGGAAGCAGGTTTCGTTTTCGTCTACGACTTGAACTTCACCTTGAAGTTGGGGGGGTTCCGCGTGCTGATCCCCTCAAGGGCCCACTTCAACATGATGTTGAAGTTGGGGCGGGGAAGTCGAGTGACACATCGACTGCCCTGAGTTAGAGGAAGCCGCACGCACCTTAACTTTCCCTACCCAACTTCATTTTCATGTTGAAGTTCGCGAAAAACCCTTCCCAGGCCCGTCTCGCGGCGAAGTTGAAGTTGGGTACGTGAAGTGAAGTTTCCTATCACACAACCATACTTCAAGTAAGGAGCCTACCGCTTTTGTTCCGGGTTTCTGACTCCCCGGTGGTCTGTACCTACCACCGGAGCTGATCCCTGAACCGACTTCAGCGTTCCCATGACCCACCATCCTGGTTCAGCACTGCCGGGAAGCCCAGGTTCCTGAGGTTCGTGGTGAAGATGAGGTCCTGGTTCCATATGGTCTGTAGCTAGCATGCACCCCGGAGTGAGAGGAAGCCGTACGCAGCTTCACTTCATGTCCACGACTTCAACTTCACCTTGAAGTTGGGGGGGTCCCCTTCGGAACCCCTTGATAGGCTCAGTTCGTCATGACTTTGAAGTCGTGACGGGGAAGTCGCGGTGCATATAGAACGGTCCAGGTGAAAGCATGCCGGACGCAACCTGACTTCCCCGCCCCAACTTCAACTTTATGTTGAAGTACAGCGAAAACCGTTCATAGGCCTACTTCAACATGAAGTTGAGGTTGTGGAGGGGAAGTCAGGCTGCACATCGACTGCTCTAAGTTCAATTGTGCCGCATGCACCTCGACTTCCCCGTCACAACTTCGACTTCACCTTCAAGTATGGCAAAAACCGTTCACAGGCCTAGTTAGGCCTAGTTCAACATGAATTTGAAGTTATGGCGGGGAAGTAAGGCTGCACATCGATTTATCCTACTTCAAGTGTGCCGCATGCACCTTGACTTCCCCTTCAAAACTTCAACTTCACCTTGAAGTACAGGTAAAACCGTATACAGGCCAAGTTCAACATGAAGTTGAAGTTTTCGATGAGAAGTCAGGCTGCACATCGACTGCCCCGAGTTTGAGTTTGTCATATAGAACTCGACTTCCCCATCAAAACTTCAAATTCATATTGAAGTACGGATCAAACCGTTGACAGGCCCAGTTCGACATGAAGTTGAAGTTGTGGCGGGGAAGTCGAGCTGCACATCGACTGCCCCGAGTAGCAGTATGCCGGAAGCAGGTTTCGTTTTCGACTACGACTTCAACTTCACCTTGAAGTTAGGGGGGGTCCGCGTGCTGATCCCTTCAAGGGCCCACTTCAACAAGAAGTTGAAGTCGGGGCGGGGAAGTCGAGTGACATATCGACTGCCCTGAGTTAGAGGAAGCCGCACGCACCTTGACTTTGCCTACCTAACTTCAACTTCAGGTTGAAGTTCTCGAAAAACCCTTCCCAGGCCCGTCTCGCGGCGAAGTTGAAGTTGGGTACGTAAAGTGAAGTTGCCTATCATACAACCATACTTCAAGTAAGGTGCCTACCGCTTTTGTTCCGGGTTTCTGACTCCCCGGTGGTCTGTACCTACCACCGGAGCTGATCCCTGAACCGACTTGAGCGTTCCCATGACCCACCATCCTGGTTCACCACTGTGAGAAAGCCAGGTTCCTGGGGTTGGAGGTGAAGATGAGGTCGTGGTTCCATATGGTCTGTAGCTAGCATGCAGCCCTGAGTGAGAGGGAGCCGTACGCAGCTTCACTTCATGTCCACGACTTCAACTTCACCTTGAAGTTGGGGGGGTCCCCTTCGGAACCCCTTGATAGGCTCAGTTCGTCATGAATTTGAAGTCGTGACGGGGAAGTCGCGGTGCATATAGAACGGTCCGGGTGAAACCATGCCGGACGCAACCTGACTTCCCCGCCCCAACTTCAACTTCATGTTGAAGTACAGCTAAAACCGTTCATAGGCTTAGTTCAACATGAATTTGAAGTGTTGGAGGAGAAGTCAGGCTTCACATCGACTGCTCCTATTTCAAGTGTGCCGCATGCACTTTGACTTCCCCGCCCCAACTTCAACTTCATGTTGAAGTACAGCTAAAACCGTTCACAGGCTTAGTTCAACACGAAGTTGAAGTTTTGGAGGAGAAGTCAGGCTGCACATCGACTGCTACTACTTCAAGCGTGCCGCATGCACCTTGACTTCCCCGCCACAACTTCAACTTCACCTTGAAGTACAGCAAAAACCGTTCACAGGCCTAGTTCAACATGAAGTTGAAGTCATGGAGGAGAAGTCGAGGTGCACATCGACAGCCCCCAGTTGAAGTTTGCCATGTGCAACTTAACTTCCCCGCCACAACTTCAACTTCACCTTGAAGTACATCAAAAACCATTTGCAGGCTTAGTTCAACATGAAGTTGAGGTCGGGGAGGTGAAGTTACGGTGCACATCGACTGCCCCCAGTTAAGGTTTGCCATGTGCAACTCCACTTTACCTTCATGACTTCAACTTCACCTTGAAGTAGATGTGTTTCAACAGTTCACCATGAAATTGAAGTTG
>JAFCMP010000261.1:27500-29148 GCA_017506865.1 Tribonema minus
TTTGTTCCGGGTTTCTGACTCCCGGTGGTCTGTACCTACCACCGGAGCTGATCCCTGAACCGACTTCAGCGTTCCCATGACCCACCATCCTGGTTCAGCACTGCCGGGAAGCCCAGGTTCCTGAGGTTCGTGGTGAAGATGAGGTCCTGGTTCCATATGGTCTGTAGCTAGCATGCACCCCGGAGTGAGAGGAAGCCGTACGCAGCTTCACTTCATGTCCACGACTTCAACTTCACCTTGAAGTTGGGGGGGTCCCCTTCGGAACCCCTTGATAGGCTCAGTTCGTCATGACTTTGAAGTCGTGACGGGGAAGTCGCGGTGCATATAGAACGGTCCAGGTGAAAGCATGCCGGACGCAACCTGACTTCCCCGCCCCAATTCAACTTTATGTTGAAGTACAGCGAAAACCGTTCATAGGCCTACTTCAACATGAAGTTGAGGTTGTGGAGGGGAAGTCAGGCTGCACATCGACTGCTCTAAGTTCAATTGTGCCGCATGCACCTCGACTTCCCCGTCACAACTTCGACTTCACCTTCAAGTATGGCAAAAACCGTTCACAGGCCTAGTTAGGCCTAGTTCAACATGAATTTGAAGTTATGGCGGGGAAGTAAGGCTGCACATCGATTTATCCTACTTCAAGTGTGCCGCATGCACCTTGACTTCCCCTTCAAAACTTCAACTTCACCTTGAAGTACAGGTAAAACCGTATACAGGCCAAGTTCAACATGAAGTTGAAGTTTTCGATGAGAAGTCAGGCTGCACATCGACTGCCCCGAGTTTGAGTTTGTCATATAGAACTCGACTTCCCCATCAAAACTTCAAATTCATATTGAAGTACGGATCAAACCGTTGACAGGCCCAGTTCGACATGAAGTTGAAGTTGTGGCGGGGAAGTCGAGCTGCACATCGACTGCCCCGAGTAGCAGTATGCCGGAAGCAGGTTTCGTTTTCGACTACGACTTCAACTTCACCTTGAAGTTAGGGGGGGTCCGCGTGCTGATCCCTTCAAGGGCCCACTTCAACAAGAAGTTGAAGTCGGGGCGGGGAAGTCGAGTAAATATCGACTGCCCTGAGTTAGAGGAAGCCGCACGCACCTTGACTTTGCCTACCTAACTTCAACTTCAGGTTGAAGTTCTCGAAAAACCCTTCCCAGGCCCGTCTCGCGGCGAAGTTGAAGTTGGGTACGTAAAGTGAAGTTGCCTATCATACAACCATACTTCAAGTAAGGTGCCTACCGCTTTTTTTCCGGGTTTCTGACTCCCCGGTGGTCTGTACCTACCACCGGAGCTGATCCCTGAACCGACTTGAGCGTTCCCATGACCCACCATCCTGGTTCACCACTGTGAGAAAGCCAGGTTCCTGGGGTTGGAGGTGAAGATGAGGTCGTGGTTCCATATGGTCTGTAGCTAGCATGCAGCCCTGAGTGAGAGGGAGCCGTACGCAGCTTCACTTCATGTCCACGACTTCAACTTCACCTTGAAGTTGGGGGGGTCCCCTTCGGAAACCCCTTGATAGGCTTCAGTTCGTCATGAATTTGAAGTCGTGACGGGAAAGTCGCGGTGCATATAGAACGGTCCGGGTGAAACCATGCCGGACGCAACCTGACTTCCCCGCCCCAACTTCAACTTCATGTTGAAGTACAGTAAAA
>JAFCMP010000262.1:0-29083 GCA_017506865.1 Tribonema minus
TTTGCAGTTTTCTCAATCGAAAAGGGACCATAATATGCTGCGCGGTGCGCGCAACCGAGGTGAGGGGGCAACTTCAAGTTGACAAAACGAGGCCAAAGGTTAAAAAACAGAGTCAGTGCTCAGGGGTGCACGTGTCAGCCGCCCGTGGCTGCGCGCACAAGGCCCCACCTCTTTTCCTGTACCCCTAAAAATGCCGTGAACGCAGGTTAAACATGAGGCAGGGCGTGTCGCTGCTAGCGCGCCCTGCGCCGGGCAGCGCTCCGCAGCGGCGCGCGCGCGCGTGTCTGTCACGCACGCACACCGCTCTGCTCACCACGGACGTCACGTATGTACATGCAGCGAATGGCGGTTGCGGTCGGCGGCGTCATCTGAAACAGTCCGCCACTCTCACCGTTGGAGTTGAGGAAGTAGACGGCGCTGTAGCCGTGCCCGATGATGTTGTTCGCGGACTCCAGCACGGCCGTCTTGCCTGCGGCGCGGGCGGCCGATGTGCGAGACGTGAACACGCTACTGTAGTAGGCACTCCCAGGAACGGGTGGGTTTTGTTGGGGTGCATGGAGTGCGCGCGCACACCCCCTGCTGAGCAGCTGCTGTACACTGTACTGCAGTTGAGATTTGGGGGTGCGAGGAAGCATCTCGTGATGCTTCTGCTCCGGCGGAGTCACTGTGTCACAATGTACTCCACGTACATGCAAAATTCCAAATCACAATGGGAGCAGCGGGACAGCTGCTGAGTTGCCGCCTTCATATGGCGTGCGCGTCACGCATGCGCTGCGGCAGCAGCAGCAGCAGCACGCACACGCCACTGCTGCGGCGATGTGGCTGGTCACCATGGCACCGTGGAAAGCGGCGCCTGTGTGGTGGCGTCCACGCCCTGATATCGTCACCACTGCTGCTCAGGCTTTGGCGCTGCCCTGCTGCCCGTGTGATGAACGGGAGCGCTGGGCAGCGCCACTGGTGATCATGCCAGTCGAGAGTTCGCGCTCCCTGACGGGCCCACATGAAGGGCCTCTGAGCTAAACCACCCCCCCCTCGCTCAACATGCCGTTGCCCCACCGACCATAATGTGACCGAGCAGCATCGTGCCCTCGAGAAACATTACGAACAGGCGATGCACGTTGCCTCCTGTCCGAAACATGGCACCTCGATGTCGGCTCATCGCATCCTAGGTCACTTTGTTTTCTTACTCAGCTTAAATAACGCCCTCATGCAAACCTGCCGGTAGAGTCTCCGTCGCTGCCACATGCACGTCGCACAACCACCACCACGACAGTGCCCCCCCCCCCCCCCCCTCACCATTGAGTATGGTGCCGAGCAGCACGGCCCCGTCGGGGGGGCCAGGCGACCCCGGGCCGTCGATCCACAGGGGGGCCGCCACCCAGCGCAGCAGGCTCTCGTACGCGGGCGAGCGCTGCAGTGCCGGGTGGAGCGCTGACGTGGGCGTTGTCACGTCGAGCTTGCTGACGTAGCGCGTCGCGTTGAACCGCTGCAGCTCCGACCACGACACGAGCGCCGTGCGGCTGTACCTGTTGCCTGGGGGCAGCGGCTCAGCAGGGGGGGGAGTCGCAGGCTTGGGGTGTCAGAGTTTGGGTTAGTAGGGCCAATGAGTTCGGTGCTGCGGGTAGGGTCGACGGTGCGGCGAGCGGCGGTCAAAGATGCGGCGGCGCTGCTGATTGCGGCGCGCCGCGCGCACGCAATCAAGCAATCAGTGCAGGAGCAGGCGGCCCACTCTCCGGTGCACCAATGCTGTCGCGCAGCCGCACACTGGCGTGAGACTATGCGAGTGGTATAGTGTAGGCCGGAGGAGCACGCCAGCGCGTCGGCCGTGCTGCGCCGCTCGTCGCGGAGACGCTTCAGAGCACATCAAGGTGGCTGCTGCACCTTGCCTAGCTGCAATACAGTGGTTGTGCGCGTACTTCATGTAGCAGAGGCACCTACGCTTGCTGCAAGATGGTGATCGCGCGCGTACTTCATGTGGCAGTGCGCATGTAGCAGTTCGCTGCTGCGATGCCAGGCCTTACCTGTAGAGAGCGCCTTTGAAACAACGTATGCTGGGTCGTACGCCTCGCCCTGCCGCTCGGGGGCGTTCGCGGCGGACACAATGTGCCCCGTCGCATTGAGCAGAATGCCAAACTCCGCCTGCGGCGAAAGTCCAAGGCATGCCGCGCATCACAAGAGCTTTGAGCACCGTGACGGTTTACAGGCGCAACAGGAAAAGCCGCGGCTGAACTGTCAACCGCGAGCAAAGAGTCTGACTGACGCTATCTGCATCCGTGGGGGCGCCAAACTCTGCCTGCGGCATATGTTCAAGGCGCACTCGCAGCATCCTGGCTGTAAGAGCTTTGGCTGTTGTGAGTGCCGGTGTGGCATCCCATGCACCCCACCACGCCCAGCAGAGCCCCCGCCACCTTCAACTTCGAAGTAGACGCATGCAACATCATGGTTGAGCACTACTGAAGTCTACGGATCCGGTGCGCCAAGAATGCGCCGCCGCACGCGCACACGCGCGACGAGCACCGCTACCCAGCAGGCGGGCCCCCCATGTGAGCCACGCCACGCTTGGGCCGCATGCTGACAACAACCCGCGAGCACACCCGCGGCACGCGCGCGACGGCCCGCGGGCGCACACGTGCAGCACACGCGCACGCGCACGCTTGCACCGCACCTGCACCGTCGCCGCGACGTGCGCCATGCGCAGGCGCGCGATGAGCGCCGCGTCCGCATCCGCGGGTGCCGCGAGCGCGCGCTGCAGCGGCGCCGACGAGCCCTGGCTTGCGGCGAAGTGGCCCATGCCGTCGACGCGGTTGCGGTACTGCAGTGCGAGGACGCCGGGCGAGGCGGCGCTGCGCTCGCGCACCAGGTCGCGCACCTGCACGAGAGAGGCGCGCGCGCGGCAGGAGCGGCGGTCGTGGTGAGGTGTCGCGGCGGACTGCGCCGGCGCCGCCGCCGCCGCAGCTGCTGCGGTGGTGCAACGCAGCTTGCCGCCGCCGCAGCGGCGAGGGGGAACCGCGCTGCTGTCGGTCTTTTCAGGTGAGCGCATCGCGTGCAAGTTCCTCCAAGCAACGTGTGGTGTTGAAGTATGCACGCGGCCTGCGTGGGCGCTGCCCACATGCTGTCTGCTCAATGTTTTTCTTTTTGCAGAACTACCTCAGGCAGATGCTGCGGCCACGACGCCAGGCATAGGCGCCTCAGTGAAAGTTGCAATCAGCAAGTAATGTCCAGCAGCAAGCGGACGCGCCTGCAGTGCGGAGGCGGCAGTGCGATGCCGCCTGAGGCGAGGGGCGGCTGCTGTGCGCCGTGCACGCACGCGCGCGCCGCCGCACACCGTTGCCCCCTTGCAGATGCCCCAACCCTGAGCTTAAGGCTGGCGCCACGGGCTCGCAGGGCACCCCATTGCACCACCTGCCCGGTAGCTGGCTGCAGTTGCTGGCAGTTACGAAATAATATAAGGGTGCTACGCGAGCGCCCGGCTCTTGCGGGACAAGCGCCAGCAGGCGCTGCGCCCGCATGCGCCACACACCTTCCACGTGCTTCTCAGCCCGATGTAGACGCCGTTGGCGAGCGAGAACGCGATGAATACGGCGCCGAGCGCGCCGTAGTTGCGCCTCTTGGCGAGGCCGTGCATGTAGGCGATGTCGACGCGCTGGCCGTCGCGCGCGCGCCTGCCCATCCTCTGCAGCGGCAGGAAGAAGAGCCACGCCACCCACATGCTGTGTGGCACGGGGGGGGGGAAGGGGGGGGGGGGGGGCGTGAGTCGGTCATATGCTCCGGTGCCTTGCGATCACTGGCGCAGTGGATGTTGCTCCAACAGCAAACTTGTGTGTCTCTATTTGATTGAAGCGGTCATTTATGTCAGTGCGCTGACGCGTGTGTGTGCGCACCCGACCATGAAGGTGCAGCATGGGCCATCTCACAATCAAAGTGCACATATCAATGTGATTACATGGCGAGGGGCAGCAGTTACCTGCAGCCAGCAACTGTCAATCAAGTGTATGCCGCCTGCGGCATTGTCGACCACGGCATAGCAGTAGCGCCGGTGCGCAATGCGCGCCACGGAGCGCCCGTGCGCAATGCACGTGCCGCACTTCACATCGCCGCGGCCAGATGCGCACTTCCGACGGCTACTCGCCCTCGCCATCGAGACATGTGCATCGTACAATGCCTTGGGGGCGCTTGCAAAGTGCAAGCGTGCGGCGGCAACTCACACGCCTAGCACGTCGAGCAGGAGCAGGAGGTTGCCCCACAGCCACTGGCCGTTCATGAAGGCCTTGATGCCCGCCGCGTCGATGGTCACGCCGCGCGTGACCGCCAGAAGCGGCCGCACGTCCGCGGGCGCCGTCACCTCCACTGGCAGACAGGGGGGGGCGGGGGCGGGGGGGGGGCGGAGAGGACACGTGGCAGTAGTGTGAGCATATATGCATACCTCACATTCTGGGGGCCTTACACCAGGCTTGCGTCGTGTTCGGGGTTTGCGCTCAGCAATGCAATGCGTACGTTCAAGGATGATTCGCCTGCACATCGCACGCGGGGCGGCGCGGCCAGCTCTGCTGCTGCCTCTCGTGGCGCGGAGTTGTACGCCTGCCGTAGCGTCGCAGGCAGCGGCGGATGACCAGCGCGTCAAGGGGGGCGCTGCAGGGGTTGCGAGCAACAATGCAGTGCGCGTGCTCGAGAACGCTCCGGCTGCCCGTGCAGGTCCACGCCGTACGCATGGCGTAGAGGCATGGCCCTTGCAGCGCGCCGCGGCGGGTTAAGGTTTGGAGTTGAATCACCCCTAGCTCTAATCCTAATCCTAGCCCTAACCCTAACCCTAAGCGCCTGAGCCACTTGAAGTCTGTCCGCGCGCCCTCATCGCTCGCCAGCAGCAGGAAGCTGGGAGCGCTGCTGCTGAGCCGCTGGTGCACGCGTCATGGTCGCACACCAACACCGGGCGCTGTGACTGGTTTAGTGAAATTGAGACAGGCAGCGTCTGCTTGACTCGCAAACAAATATGTCCGGCAGTGCAAGCATATCTTGATCATTGAAACCCTGCAGCAGGGTTGTGGCTCAACAGTCTGAATGTGTGGCTGGCTTTGATGAGCGTCGACACAGAGCTGGGGGCGCCGTGCGCACGGCAGCAGTCGAAGTTGTGCGGCTCACCCGAGGCAGCATCGGTCACCCAGCCCCTCCCGTTAATGTCGAAGCGTTGTATGAGCAGGTGCTGCTGCTGCGTGTCTGCGAGGGGCACGGACAGCGGCGCACAAGCACGGTCAACAGCGTGGTCAAATGCGCAGCTGGCGCGGTGGCGTGATGACGCAGCGCACTATCAAAACTTCAACAGCACGGCCAGGTGGGCGGCTGCACTCGGCCGCGCTCTGCAGAGAACGAAGCCAGTGATGCGGCAACACGCATGCATGGCGTGCGCCGTGCGTGTGCCCGCTGCTGTCATGCCAGTCCGTCTCGTCATACTGTAGGCACGGCACTGAGCGGGTGCCACTCAGTGATGAGCACTGCTTCAAAGGCCCAACAGCCGCATAATGCACTGTAGTGACAGTGCCTGCGCACCTAGCTAGGAGATTTAATGTTGCCTGCTTGTACACCCATCACTTTTCAATGTGCAGCGCTGCCGCACTTCGCGTGCCGCATGCCATTGACCCGCGCGCCTTGCATCGCTTGCGACGAGCGTTGCAGCCAGAGTATAGCCCCGTCTCCGCCCCCTCGCAATAGGAGCATACGTACAGGTACGCGCAGCGCTCTGTTGAACGACCAACTCTCTCAAATGGGGAACAGGCCTCACAGATTGTGACGCTCCTGCAAAGAGTATGGGAGAGGCACCAGCGTGTGCAGCGCGCCTCGCTCGGCGCCGATCAGCGCGCACGGGCACGCAGCTGCAGCAGAGTACATTATTTTACTTCCGCTGGAGGGATGGAAACCCTATCCCGCACCACATAACCTACACCACGTAGGTATGCTCCTATTGAGCTCGTGCACGCTTTCCCCGCTGGGCTATCTCAAGCATACCAGCTGACAAGCCAGCACAGAACGCACTCAGCGCAGCGGCTTCATCGCCGCCGTCGCCGCTGCCGCCGCCGCCGCCGCCGCCGCCGCCGCCGCCGCCGCCGCCGCCTCCTCACTGGGTATCTCAAGCATACCAGCTGGCAGGCTACCATGGCCAGCACTGACGACGCTCAGCGTGGCATCGCCGCCGCCGCCGCCGTCTCACCCGCGGCGATGGCGTCGAGCCACGTGCTGCGTGTCGCTGCGTCCAGCGCGTCGAGCGGCGAGAACCCCTCTATCATCTCCTGCACCTCGGCGTCGTCCGCGGCGCCGTACAACGCGCGGTACACGGCGCTCATGCTTGAGCTCGCCGTCTGCCAGACGTCCGCGTCCGCGCCGGTGGTCGCGGCGCCGCCGCCGCCGTTGCCGATGTTGAAGTAGACGCCCGCCGTTGCGGAGAGCGACGCGGGGACGAGGCTCGTGAGCGACGCCTTGCCTGTGGGTGTGGGGGAAGGGGGAGGGGGGGTGGGGGGGGTGGCGCAGTGTGCTGTGTGAGCGGCGGCGCGCTGTTTGCAGAGCGACGGGTTCTCGGTGCAGCGCGTCTGCGCGGTCGTGGTGCGCGGGAAGACGGGAGGCTTGCCGCGCGATGCGAGTGCCGAGCAGCAGCCAGACGCGCGGGATGGACCGTGTGGCTGTCAGTTCAGCGCGGAGACGCGACGCGACTTCTAGCAGGGCCCGCCAGCTCTGCGAGTGCGCCGTAACGGAGAAGCGACGCGGTCGGGCTGCTCGCACTGCCACAGGCGGCGCCTCCGCCAATCCGACGCTGTGTCACACACATCTTGCGAGTGCAGGAGGACACATTGCGCGCCCAGATTGCCGCACACGACGTAGCCGCGCCGTCCGTGGGCGCTCCATGGGAATGTTGAAGTTCATACAAGCGGGGACAAGAACTGTAATCATTCGTCGCTTTGAGTACACTTCTCAATTCACACCGATACGCACCGGAGCCGAGGTCACCGCAGACAACGTAGCCCGTGGGCAGCGCGCCATCCGTGGGCGCGCTCCACAGCGCCGACGCCGAAAGGTAGACGGGCACCACCACCCACCGCATGTAGCCATCCAGGCCGGTCTCGTACGGGTGGCCGCCCTGCGCAACGACGCGGTTTGGTAATACAAAGCGCTGCTCAGCGGGTAAGACGGCCGCGGGGCGCGGCAGCACAGCGCAGGCAAGTACAGTGGCGAACAGTGCAGTAGAGTACAGTGGCGTACACTACAGTGCTGACCGCTGCAGTCAGCACAGCACAGTACAGCACAGAAAACACGCATGGGCTGTCTGCCCCTCGCGGATTCGAAGCGGTATGTGACACCGTACACGTGGGCCGCTGCTGCATCCGTCCATGCCGGTCTCGTGCGGGTGGCCGCCCTGCGCGGCGCCGCAAGGCGATGATGGCACGCAGCGTCACTCGGGGCGTGGAGGATTGCGCGGCGCGTGACGCGGGAAGTTTGGCAGCGCGCAGCACAATATTCTATGGCCGGTGCAGCCAGAACGCGTAAGAATTCCTGTCGTTCCGCACGCGAGCGTCTGCAGTGCGTGGACGCGGCGGCAGGCACGTGGCTTCTGCACACAACTGCACGGCGTGGCACAGCGCTCCGCTGTTGACGTTTCAAACTACTAGCTGCAGGAAATGGCGCTCGCTGGGTTCCGCATCGGTCACTGACCCCTGCCGCGACGGTCGTAGCAGAGCAAACCAGTTCCTGCGCTGTGCATCTTGATGAGGGTCCTGATCGCGCCGACGTGTGCAGAACGTTCCCGGGCAGCAGCGCGCTCAAACGCAGCTCTCGCGCTATGACACCTCTAACAGCAGGCCGCGGCAACTTGCCGTGTACGCCATGTCGAGCGATGAGACGCGGTCGCGGAACAGCGGCGCGCGTTCGCGCTCCATGTCGGCGAGGTCCGCGCGCGCGGCCAGCCAGACGCCGCGCCCGCCGCCCGCGCCCGCGGCGGTCACGACGCCGCCGGGGTTGAAGACCTCGCCGACGCGCGGCGCGTCGTTCACGCTCATTCAGATGGACATGTTGGCGTGCACGAGCGTGATGTACTCCACCTGGTACTCCGCCTTCGTGTGGTCCAAGCAAGGATTTTCGGCAAACACGTGAGCTGCAGAAATGAAATGAACTTATAACATTTATAAACAGTTGTCATTTTTCAGACATAATGCAGTATCATCCATGAGAGAAATTTCGGTGGGGGGGGGGGGGGGGGGGGGGGGAGGCGCGGTTGAAGTTTGGACTTGAGGTTTGGACGCATGCGCCAGTTGGACTTGAGGTCGGACGCGCGCGCGCTGACAGCGAAGCGCGTCTGTGGAGCAGATCGACCGCGGATCGCTCGTGCGCGAGAGACGGGCTTTAATGTCCGTGACTGAACGTTGGTCTGAGCCATATGGGCACTCTCGACGAGCATCGCCCTGGTCCCGCTTATCACCACGGCGATTTCTGGCCTTGGGGGTGACCCGAGCTCTGACTGCAGCACGTTCGCCCTCCTGACCCTAACTTTTATTTAATTTAACCTAACCCTAACCCTAACCCTCACCCGAACCCTTACCTAATCCTAACCCTCACCCTCACCCTAACCTTAACTCTAATCCTAATCCGAGCCCTATCCCCAACCCTGAAATCTCAAGTCAACCTCAAATAGCGAAGTCCCACTCTCGCATCAGCCAGCACCAGGCGCTGGGGAGTGCAAGCCCCAGCGCTAAGCTCGTCAAAAGCCAACAGGGAGGTCGAATTCGGAGTAACTGCGTGCCAGCATGCACGCAGCCACTTGTACTTTCAGTACAAATCGGCAGTTACTTTCGGCATGGTTCTAGAGGAAGAGGGAGGGAAAAGCAGATTAAAAGCCATCAGTCTTTGTCCACAAATCCTGCATCGTGCATCGTCAATCAGTGCATACATACCTCAACACTATGTGCCTTGTTTGACTTGAAGTTTAGCGGAGCCTGTCCTTTGTACCTGGTTGCATGGAACGGTGCTGAACAGCCCTTCTGTCAAACGATTATAATACTGCTAGTGATCCTGGGGAAACATGGTTGCTGCGCCTTTGCAGCCCAACAGCCAGCCGCTCTCGTGGCCTTCATATATTCAACTTCATGAGCCCGATTTGTCGTGTGCTCAGCCCATGCGGTCCAGGACATACACCACAATTTCATGTGCACGAGTGGCTCATGAAGTGCTAAAATTCCGACATGATAATCAAGTGTGATGTCACTTGATGTCGTCCGCCTGTCCACGTCAATGCCCACAGAAAGTGATGCTCTTACCCTGGAGCACAGCGGTACCAGCTTCGGTGCAGCGCACGCAGCAGAGCGGGCGCAGCTACGCGCACACTGCATTTTGCTGGCATGCGGCAGCATCGAGCGATGCATACATTACTTGGGCTTGATGTTCAACTTCAAGTTGTGCTTTGACGCAGTCTGTTGCGCGTGGGCTGAGTGAGTGTGGCAACCCCCGCCGTCACCTGACAGAGTCAGCAAGCTGTCGGGGCGGGTTGCCAAAGTCACCAGCAGGTTGCCGTAGCGGGCCATGCGGCTGTGTGGCCAATAAAAAATACGCAGCGCTCAGATACTCGAACTGTGTGTCCAGGCAACACAAGAGCCTGGGACACGGCGGTCACGACATGGAACGAAAGTGATGTCGGCATTTGAGGGTTGAGCTGACCTGCAGGGACTTCAGTACTTGCATGACTTCGAGGTCGCCGTCGGCGGTGACGTTGCCCTCGCAGTGCCACTGGTGCCGGACCGATGCGTGTGGCAGCGAGACAACAGCAGGCATACACGCAGGCAGCAACGTCAGACTCTAACCTTAACCCTAACCCTAATCCAAAGTCTAACCCTAACCCTTAAAGCGGGCGGCAAAGTCAGACTCGCTCCACACTCTTCAACTCGCAACAAGCGACCGGATGCCACACGTCTCAGCACACCACACAAAACAACTGCATCTACAACAGGGGCGAGCATAAAGCCCGAGATCGAGATCGAGTCGAGGCAGAAGGAGACACACGCTTGTCTTCTTCATGGCGCTCTTGTCTGCGCCCCGCTTTCGAATTGCAAACAACTGGTTTCTCATCGTTCATACAACAAGTCCGGCCGGGTTGTGCCACTGCTGTCGTGCAGCGTATGCGTGCGACCACCATTGGAGTCTGGCACCAGTGGCAGCGCGATTGCCGCACACGGGGCCACGGTGTGCCCGAGATGGTGGCACGACACTCGTCGTGCGACACGCAAACAACGACGCCGTATGGCTGCAGCGATGTTCATGCTGCGCCGATGCAACCAAGCAGCTACGATGAGTCGGGAGCGTAGATCCACGAGCGCATTGTTGTGGAGGTGGATGCCCGCGGCACTCGCATAGTAACCCAGAGCTGCTTGCAGCGCTTGTCAACAGGCTGCCCTTTGGACAGCGTGCGGGATGAGGCTGACCACTTGCAGTGTATTACTTGAATATTATGGCTTGAACACTGACAGCTGACATGCCCATTTAAGAGCTCATGCAACACTTTCACAAAATTAAGCGCATGGTCTCGATGACTGAGGACGGGTCTCTCTTGATTAGGCGTACAGCGCTCACGTGTAATGCATCACCCACTGATTTCACCATCCGCACCAGCACAGTAGGTGACGGTGGCTATGGCCCTACTGAGCATCAGGGCACCATTACAGTATACTTTAAGTATTTGATGTAGAATGCTGTGCTACCCTGTCTCAGTCTTCGTCGCAACACCAAGGCAAGTCACACACGTGCTAACTTCACTACTTGAACTTTGCACCTGCACGTAGCGGTTGAAGCTGACATCTTGCAAGCTCTGCAGCAGCCACGTCACCTTCCTCGTCACGCTCTGGTGCACCTGCGAAACGGATCAGCATTTGGGGCGCATGTGTGCGGCGGCGCACAGGGCTCGGCGTCACTTCCCGCGCTGCGCAAATGGCATCATGCACCCATACGAGCACTGCAGAGGCGTTTGCGGCACCGACAGCGCTTCTGGCAGTGGTGTCACACGCGACAGAGGTGAAAGCGAGGCGCTGGCCGAGCGTCCGCTGTGAGGGGGCACCAAGTGGTCTGGCCAACATTATTGTATGCTGATTGTTGTGTGCTGCTTCCACGAATTCAGTCGCACGCGCCAATGCGGCAGCGCACAATCGCTCGAGCGCGCCTGCCGACGCTGCGTGGCATACGCTGCAAGACATGTTGACCAGTGGTACGCACAGCACACTAGGCTACTTTCATGCAGACAACAGCAGTGCATGTTCTGTGCCCAATAATAACGCTAATAAATATTTTTACTCCTACGTAACAATGCTAGTTTCGTGCAAACACCAGCAGTGCAGGGTTGGTGGCGCGTTGCACGTCCTGTGCGCAATACGACACGGCGCCTCGCCCGCTGTGAGCCAGAAGCGAGGGCGCAGGAGCACAAGACACCATCCCTGATCCGGAATCAGCGAAGTCTACTGCGGTGCGTTTGATGCGCTCGATAAACACTACACCTCCCTACGCCTGCGCACGCTTCCGAGGTGCCAGCACACGTCCTAACTCTAACCCTGCCGCCAACCCTGACCCGAACTGCACGCTCACCGATCCGATGCTGTCGGCGCAGATGCCGTCCCACGTCGTGGCGTACACGTGCCGCAGCCGGTGGTTTGCCACCAGGAAGAACGTCAGCGCGATGGCCTCGATCTGCGTTCAGAGCAGCCACGAGTTGAATGAGACAATCTGTGTCAAGATCAGCCACGCGTTGGATCGGAACATCGTGTCCGAGCAGGTCATACATCCAGTACCCGACATCTTGGTTGCATAGGCAACCCGGCCTCTTTTGGGCCTTAATGGAAACAATTCCATAAGTACACAAAAAGGCAATGCCGGAGCATCAACGCGCGGAGCAAAGCGGTGTGTGCGGCAGTTGCAGGGCTGCCCCGCAAACACACACCGCGGCAGTGCTCAGCCACTGAACGAAAACGCGCAGACACGGCTCGCCGGCCCCGCGCTCAGCAGCGACGCCCGCTCGGCGGGTACGAAGACAGCGCCCGCACGTGCACCGCGATTGACCTCTATCTATGCGTGCCAGCAGCATGTGTGCAGCGCTGGGCTGAGCGCGCCGCGCGTGAGGTGGCAGCGCGGGCCACCGTGCGCCACGCGTACGTCAACCGGCACACGGTGACAGCAAAAGTCATTTGGCGCGGGCTGGTCGAAAGCGACGCGCGCGCCGCAGTCACAGCTTGCCACAGCTCGCCAAGCCGACCTCAGCAGCAGCGGCCGCTTGGTCGGTACGAAGAAAGCACCCGCACGTGCACTTCACATGTGCCAGCAGCATGTGTGCAGCGCTGGGCTGAGTGCGGCGCTCATGAGGTGATTGCACCGACCACCGTGCGCTACGCGTACGCCAGCCGGCTCACTGTGACAGTGAAAGTCATCGGCGCATGCTGGTCGCAAGCGACGCGCGCGCCGCGGCGCAGCGGCACTCGCCAGCAGGCACGCGCAGTGTGGACGGCGGAAGCGCGCAGGGGGTGCGCTGCCTGCACACGCTGTTGCCATCAGCTGCCACAGAGTACCAGTACATTCTATGTGTGAATTAGCCTGCCACTTGCACGGTCAGCAGCAGATGAGCAATGCTCACATTCACTACAATCGAGCGCGCCTGTGGATGCGCGCGCAGCGGACATTTTCAACGGCGCCGCAGCGGCACGCGTTAGCGACCGCAGCGTGCGTGTTACTGCCACGGCACGCCGCACCACACGGCTCAGTGCTCAGCACTGCGGCCGCCGCCGCCGCGAGCACACCGTCCGGAGGCAGGCCGCGACAGCGCGTGCTCCACCACCGATTCATCCCCGCAATTCATCTAGAGATGACATAGACGGTTCTGCGAGGTCGATGAAACCCACACAGTGGCTATGCCGCCTATGCGCCTCCATCACGTAATCGTGGCACGTCGCCCTTGCGGCAATGCAGCCTGCCGGGACCGGGACCAGCGGAGTCCCGTGCGAGCGCTGCGCTGGCAAGCCGCTGAGGCGCGCGCTCGCTCTATACTCATAGTATATTTTATCAGGTAAAACGGGAACAGGCCATAAAGAGTGCGAAGTTTCTGGGAAGAGTCTGGGAGAGGCAGCAGCATGTGCAGCACTTCTTGCATGGCACCGACCAGCAAGGGCACCCCTTGCATGGCACCGACCACCAAGGATAGGCACATGGCTGCAGCAGAGTACTAGCTGGTAGGCTAGCAGAGAAAGCCCACCCACCCTGCCCTTCGTTGCTTTGAGGGGGTAGGGTTCGGTGACTGGAGAGGGGGGGGGTCATTTGGGAGATGCTGGGGTTCCCCCAGGTGGTAACACTGTCAGCGGCTTCGACCACTCCCCCTCCATATCAGCGCAACGACAATACATCAGTGCAATATGTTTCTACGTGAGCTTTTGTGCCACTCTGCCTACCGTTCCCTGTCGTAATTAAAAGAACACGTACAAACCTTTGACCCTGTACCTAAAAAAACTGTCTCAGAAACAGCTTAAAAGCAAACAAAATAGCCCTAAAACAATCATTTTCTTAAATGTACTGATTGATAGAAAAAACAATGAAAAGGTTATATATCTTCGACTCACCAGCACGAAGGCCACCATGAGGTGCGTGCGCGGCTTGGCGCGCGCGACGCGGCTCCTGAGCCTCCTGGACGCCGTCCTGGCCAGCGAGGCGACCACCGACTGCCTGCGGCGGTGCGCGCCGCCGCTGCTCGTCGCCACCACGCTCGACGACGCGGCCTCGTAGGTGTCATCCTGAGACGTGCTGATGGCCCTCAGGCTGCGCGCGGCGACGTGCACAGCAGCAGCGGCAGCAGCGGCAGCGCTGTGTGAAACTGTCGGGTGCGCAGCAGCAGCGGCAGCAGCGCCGCGTGACACTGCCAGGTGAAGTGCAGCGCTCGTCGATGCTGGTCGTCACCACGCTCGACGACGCGGAATCGTAGGTGTCTTCCTGAGACGTGCTGATGGCCCTCAGGCTGCGCGGCGGCGACGTGCGCGCGGCGCCAGCAGCGGCGGCAGCAGCGCTGTGTGACACTGCCAGGCGAAGTGCCGCAGTGCTCGTCAATGAGCTACCGCATTGAATCATACGGGCACGGAGTAGAGGCGCGTTCAAAGGCTATGGCAGCGTAGCTCAGCGTCAAGGCAGGCTTCCGGATGCGCGGGTGGCCTAGCGCAGTGGCAGGCTGGCTGCTGGCAGAATGAATGACGGAGGATGTTTCATTGGACAGGCATAGGTGATGTCATGACCTGAAGGCAGTCGACTTGAAGCTGAAACCTGAGTCACCGAACCCTCAAAAACAATTGTGATGACATTATAATGATTTGACGTGCCATTCTGTCGCAGTATCAGAATTTCTGAGCCACCATGATCAACAGCCAAGGCTTGAAGTTCACTGCCGTTGCATAATCTCAGCGCCTCTGCTCCTGCGCCCAGCAGCAAAAACGCTGGCCCACCGTCTAGTGCGCACTCATGAGCCTTCGAGTGGCAGCATGCCATGATGCATCGGCACCGCGAGCATGCATACTAGAGACACCCAGGTGGCCACTGGCACTAGATATTAAGCCTTAAATTAATAACAGTGATACTGAGACTCTGCACATGTTCAGTGATACTGAAACTCTGCAGATGTTCAGTGATACCTCATTACCTCTGATCAACTGGCATTGCCGGTAGGAAAACCTAGGAGCATTCTACAGCAACAAAGAAAAGGAGGAGCGCATTGCTCCTGCCTCCTGTGCATGCACAGCAGCGCCGACGTGCATCTTACAGGGAGTGGGGGTTTGACCTTCACTCTGCAAGTTCCACATCACTATAGTAATTACCTACTGCACTTCGTGCCACTGAGTGCATCATGAATCACTGACAATGAAATGCTGCATCTTCGATCTTCTACTGTAACAGCCTGAGGCTGCCATACTGAGTGAAGAGCCCTGGCCATTCGAGTTCAAGAAGCTCAAGTTGACCCTCATGCTGTCATCCCGGGGCCTCCCGGGCCCCCCGCGGGCCGCCCATTCAAGGAGTAAGGTACGGGACTTCAGAAGTACCTCATCGAGACACTTTCAGACGTCACACAACATGCAGATTTTGTACAGCAAGCTACAAGTTATACCATTCATCTGGGCCTTTTTGCGCCCTGAGCGAGAATTAATACAAAGTACCTCCCATTGCTGACCGCGCATACATGGTAGTCTAGCAGGTATGCTGATGATATGGTGGCGTTACACGCCACTGGCAGAAACGGCTTGTGCCTGGCGCTCCTCAATCCATTTCAGCGTCGGTGATCACAGTGACTGCCAGTGGCAGGTATATTAATTGGGAGTTACTGCAATACTAGTAGTCCTGGCAATTGACTTTAGTTGAACGTACTCGTAATAGATCGGCCGGGCGCAGAACGACACAAAAGAAATACTTTCCCACTGGCATTGAGTACTACTGAGTAAAACGCGAGCAGAAAGTACTACCTGCTACAATAATTATGTTACAGATCACTATATTACAGTTTGTTGTTACAACTTGAATGCATTCTGCCCCATGTCATCATAATATGGAAAAATAAATCAGATTCTGCAGAAGTTGTGTCCTGTTAGTACTCGCCGAGTCAGACTTTGCAACTACTTTCAATTGCTAGTATACTATAGTACAAGGTGTAAGTCTGCCAGACAGAGGAACCGTTGAATATTGAACTTCTTGAAGGTGTGGGTTCTTAGAGCTCAAATCTTGCGCGATACTTCAAGTCGAAGCGATTTCATAATCTGAGTATAAAGAGTACAAAAGAATGTGCGTATTGCTGTTTTGTATTACAGTACATGCTGCCAATATAGTAGACCAAGAATACGGTAGTTCCCTTGACAGCTTGAAACTTGAAGCCTAGGCTGAGGTATCGCTGAAACTGTTACAACATAATTTCATTTCTCATGTTTGCAAAGGTTGTCGTGTTCAAATGTCACTGTAGAACCTGGTTGGCGCCTGCCACAAGTTCAATGAGCTTTTGCATAATGCGGTCAGCAAGCGCTACATATATGTTGTAGACTCAAACATTGTGCGCAATTATCGCTGACTTCCGTCTGATTTTTTATGGCCTTGACGACGTGGACGCGTCGTCATCATTCAAAGCGCAAAGGGCAGCACATAACTTACCGACCAGCCCTGCTTGCTTTAATCGCAGGGAGCAGGCGGCTGTTTGGCAGGGCTCTGGGCTCACGGCGGCGCCCATTTGATCAGCGCAAGATCCCAAAGTCAAGCAGGTCCTTCTTCAGCAGCAGCTCTCATGATATCAGATATCGCCAGTACACGCCAACACTCATGATCATCGCCGACGCCAATGCCGCCTGTACTTTACGCTCCTTTACGCGCATCTCAACGGCAATTTTGAAAAACACAAGTAACCGCCGAAACCGTAAATCCGATGTGAACTTCAAAGACTTTCAACGCGAGTGGCAGACTTTGTAGCTGTTCCTCATCTCAAGCGATTGGAACAGCTTAAGAAGTGTTGAGCTGCGCAGTATGTTCAAATCGTCAGCGTGAGGTACGGACGCACGGCAGAATCCCCCAAGGTACGGCGTGCACGAGTGCCTGCTGTGATTTGAGCGACGACTCAATTATGATTTCATCACAAGCTCCTGCATTGAAGCTCTTCAAAGCAGAACTAAGTACAACAGCCCTGGCACACAAGTTATATTGTTCAAAACTGATGCAACGTCCTGTGGTGTGCAAAACCACTTTCAACTCCCTAATGGAAGACTTCCAGGCTAGCTCTAGTGCATCACCCACCACACAAACAATCGCTTGGTCTCGCACCGTCCATCAGCTGACTGTCTGAGGATAAAGTAGAGAAATACATTTTTTTTCAATGTTGTTGGTAAATTGAACACTGTGACGAGTCACAAACTTCCAAAGTGAATAATAAATGAACCAGCAGCACAGAGGAGGGGGAGGTGATGATCTTGGCTAACTCACACGCGGCGCAGTCTCTGTCAGACATGCAGCAGTCAACAACCAAGGTGGCCAAGGTGGCACGCAGCACATTGAGCTTGCAACTGCGCGCCCAGCCTGAGGCAGAGGATGATCGTCAGCGATTGGCAATAGCTTTGCAAAGTTGAAATCCCCCTACCCACCTGGCCGTTTCGTGTGCCATTCCCTTACGCTGTTACGGCCGTGCGTTCCCCGTGCCACAGTGAGGAAGGACTTTTCTCCACCACAGAGTGATCAGCTGTCTGTTGCGCTTGTGCTGATGCTCAGTGCTGGTGCAGCACAGATTCTGTGCGCCTCGTGTGCGCCCAGGCCTGCAGGTGTTGTCGACCGTGTGACAGGTACCGAGGTGCATTGCATCGACAACACCTGGGCGCGCACTCACATGGCATCCTGTCGATCAGCCGCGGCTGCTTGCAGGATTTTCATGGCTGATTGAGTTGACTAGCCATAACTTATTGAATAATTGAATTATAATAACGCAAAAAACAGGGGCAGTGCACAACATGGTTGACATTGCCAAAAAAAGAGCATTGTCCACAACATGAGGTTTTGGTCGCGTTTTTGAATCAAGCCATCTTCAACTTGAAGCGAGACAAAAACATAATGATCACCTTGGGGCCACTGGCAGTCGTTGTGCGCGGCATATGCTGAGCTCATGGTCAGTTGACAACGCTCAATGACATAGCATATGATGTAATGATTGCTCCGCAATTGTGGCACCTTGCGGTCACTTTTGGCAATTGCACACGGATACAGTAGTTGTGACATGTTGCAAGCTTCAAGTTCAAGTTGTGTGCCCAGCCACCCAGACCCTCCGCCACAACAGGAACTACTAGTACCAGCAACATGAGGCTGCCGGTGGGGTGCTGACCTTGCGCTCAGCCTTACAACCTACTAGTAGGCTGATAGTGAGTCTGAAAGCATGTGGGGCGACACAACGAAGAATCAGGGTACTAGCCTGTACACAGGCACTATCATACGATGTTCCCAAGCCTGCGAGCACTGCTGGCAGCAGTTGACGTATGCTGCAGCAGCATTGCGCATAATGCCGCATGTTGGACCAATGGTGAACGCTGACAGGGCCAGGGTAATTATAGTCCATTACGAATGGTTGGGAAGCCAGGCTTACTTGTAGGTGTGCTACTGTAGTACTGGCCGTGTGGTGCTCGTCGTGGCTGCAGCAATACACACTGGGCCACATCAACACAGCTGAAGCTGTCTGCCTCCGAGTCGGAGTCCAGAGCACGGTACACCGATGTACCTGCACTTGGACTGTAGGGGCCACTTGTAAATGTTATCTTGCTCGCTCGCAGACTGCTTTCAAGTTGGTACTGGTAGGATATTGTTGGGCTGCTGAAGTTGAAGGGCAGTGCAACAGACTGTTGTGCACTGACATAATGTAGTACTTCAGGTACGACACTACCGCACCTCGAACTCTGTAACACACGGTACGTCTACACGCGTGGTACCGTCCGCCCGCTCATACACAGCTAGTCGCGCTGCTGTATGCTGTCTTCCGTGCACTGATGCAGCAACACACTTCAACATTGTCGGGTAGCTGGGCAATTCAAGTTGCCGCACAACGCTTCGCCCGATCACTAGCGGGCGCCTGCACGCCGCAGCGCCCCACAGAGACCTTCAACCGCGCGTCATGCTGCTTCTGTGGCCTGCGAGCGCGCAAGCTTTCACAGCAATATTTTGCAACGTCCTGATACCAAACCGGATGGCATGCGCTCGTTTCCCGGCAGCAGCGCCCTCGACAACAAACCCCTCAGTACATCGACCAGCCAAACAACAGTCACGCGCGCTCCACGTCACGGTGACGCCCACCGCATGCACCGACCACACGAGCCAAGGCTGCAGTGCACGTGCTAATCCTCCGCAGCGGCCGACCAGCTGCGCTGCATACGGGTCAAACCATCACGATGTGCGGCGCCTGCCAGTCAGCCGCCTCAGGGTCTCTCGTCGTCGCACGCTTTAGGCGTTGTCGGCAGCAGTCGCTGTGGACGCGACGGCGGCGGCGGCGGCTACGACAAGGGCAGGCGCGGTCGCGCTGTGCTTCACGGCGGGCGGCCACGCCGGCGGTCGCACCCCGAACGCCGTCCCGTGCGGGGTGCCTGCGGTGGCGGCGGCGGCGGCGGCGGCGGCGGCGGCGGCGGCGCCCGCGGCGGTGCTGGCGAGCTCGAGTTGGAACTTGACGGCGTGCGTCGCCATGTCGTTCTGGCTGAGAGCGCGCGCGAACGTGCGCCGCGACGGCGTCGTCGCCCCCGCCTCGACGTCCTGCACGTCCGACAGGGGGGGCGGCAGGGGGCGCTTGGAGGAGGGGGTGGGGGGGGGGGACGAAGCAGGCGTCGCCGTCGGCGAGTAGTTGACCACGAACTTGTTGCGCAGAATGATCCTGAGGGGCGGGTCGCGGTGCGGGGAGTGGATGCGCCATGGGCGGCGGATGAGAGCACGCGCATGTGTACGTGTTACTTTTGAGCTGATAGGGGTCGTGCAAGCGGCAGATTCATGATTGACGATGTTTACCACACCGAGCAGACCAAAGGCCATCTGATGGCCAGCTTCTGACATCTGAATCGGCGGCTGCGAGGAGTGGTGCCATTGTGATGCTGCTCACAGCGCCCCAGCCCTCAGATGACGATCCTGCCAGGAGGCCTGCCATGTTGCGCCTCCGACGTGATCCAGCATCATGATGAGGATGAGCACGCCGTCCATGTTTTTGCTTGCTAGCACAATGAGCGCTCCCAGGCCTCTTGCCAATGGGTGCCAGTTGGCATCAGCTTGAGGCTGGTGCAAGCATACTTTGGCGCACACGTAGTACGTGCTGACACTCACGTGACGGTTGCACTGATTTGAGCCCTCACTGCACAGCATGTATGCATGCACAACGCGGTGAGTTTGTTCATCTGCTGACGTTGTACAACCTCCGAGAACAGGGGCTGCAGCGCTGTTTTTGCAAGAAGGATCCGGCGGCATGTCACTTGGTTCCCCTGTGCTGCACTCTGAGAGCTGGGGAGGCACGCGTACGTGCAACGCGTCAGGTCTTGTTGCGCCAAAGGCCATGCCGCCATCTTCCACTACTTGAAGTTCCACTCACCTTTGGAAGGGGATGTACGCACGCCAGCACAGCCCGCAGATGACCAGCAGCTTGACGCAGCAGAGCGCGATGAACGCGTACTGCGGGCGGCCGAGAAGAAAAGTTCAACAAGTGACGCTCAACATGTCAGCCCGCTGATGATGCGCTGCTGACTACGCGCGTGGCCGCCTGTGCGGTACTTCAAGAACTATGTGATCTGCCTGCAGCAGCCCTGGTTTGGCTGCGGCACCTCCTCACAGGGACATGCAGCACACGCGGGCAGGGCACGGGCTAGAGCTAGCGCACGCCTACTCATGTGCAGCAAGGTTGTGTCCGTCCGCGATGCTTTGCGGCATTTGCATTGCACCGCGGTGCCTGCTGCTGGTCTGCATGCAATCCGGGAGATTGTCATCGACCACGGATTATGCAGGTTGAATTGCTCCAGCAATGCTGTACGTGAGCCCCGCACGCTGATACTTCAGTTTATTTGTCGTGTACCAGCCACGCCAGCGCATTGCGTGCGACTTGCGTCAATTGAAGGCGCCATCGTCGACGCAGTGGTCAGTCAGGCAATTCGGCACCCACGTCAGTAGCTCAGGGATAGGTACAGTCGCAGGGTAAGGGGGGGGGCTAGGGTCACCAACCTGCCACGCATACGCTGGCCCTGTGGTGTCTTGCATCTCATCCCACGCCATCGCCTGCACGGTCGCAGCAGCAGGCAGTGAGCAAGCGCGACGGTGAGCCCACAGTTCAGCTGCGACGATTCTGAACGCACTCATGTATCCTGTAGATGCTGCGATGGGTGCGTTGCACAGTGCGGCGCGCGCGCACATGTCCTGCGAGTACTTTGTTGACTTCCATTTGAGGGGCGGAAACCCTACTCCGCACCACGTCATGCTATACAAGACGCACTACAGTAGGTATGCTCCTATTGAGCTCGCGCAAGCTGCCTGCGCTCATTGGGCGAGGCAGTGCCCCCCGCCCCCCGCCGCCTCTGAGGCAGTCAGCGACGGCAGTTCATGTGCGCCCCCCCCCCCCCCCCCCTGCGCGCGCACCTGCACCATGCAGGTTCAGCACTCCTTGGTACATGTAACATAGCTCGCCCAGACGTGCTCAGCACATGTATAGACACGGCACTCTGCCTGCCCCCTAGCCAACCCCCCCTAGTTGTGGTGGCACGAAGGAGCCAGGCACCGCTTGCGACAGTCAGCGACGGCAGTTCGCGTACCCCCACGCGCGCGCGCACCTGCACCAGATACGTCCAGCACTCCTTGGTGGGCTCCCCCGTCCACTCTACGAGGTCCGTCTTGACGCCCTCCGCGTCCGTGAAGGAGTTCTTGGTGCCGCAGTGCGCGCTCACGGCGTAGCGCGCGCCGCCGTCAAACTGCAGGGGGGGGGTGGGGGGGCAAGGGGGCGTTGTTCTCAGCGGCATTGGCGGCGCTACTCGACGCGCAGATGTGACGATGCGGCACACAATGCGGCGTGCTTGCGGCGGCGGCGGCGGCGCGCATGCGTCAGTCTCTCGGCCCGTGATGCATCCGGGCAGCAGTACGAGACATCATCAGGCAGTGCCTGCGGCTTGTGCGCGAGATTTGGCATGAAATATATATGTACTTTGTTGCCCTCTGCTTGAGGGGTGGACACCCTCGGGCCATTATGTACCACGTCATATACAACGCGTATGCTCCTATCAAGCTCGTGCACGCTTTTACCGCTGGGATACCTCTAGCATGCACAAACGCACTTACAAGCCATCTACAGAGGAAACTCAGACGGGGCCTCCTCCGCCGCTGCCCCCGAGACATAGATGTACGTGTATGCTAAGAAGTAGGTAGCGGCGTTCCGCCCCCCCCCCCCCCCCCCTCACCTCCATGTTCATGTCCACGGTGGTCGCCGTGAGCTCCGTGTCGATCCAGTTGTTGGTCGTGCGCAGCGCACCGAGCCAGCCCGTCTCGGGCAGCGCGTCGTCGACGTGGGTGGCGCCGTCGCTGCCCTTGCGCACCGAGGAGGCCAGTTGGTACGTGCCTGTGGATTGGGCAATGAGGGAGGTCACCTCAACTGGCTGCAGCAGCGCCCGACGATGCACTGCACTTCGACGCGGTAGCGTCAGCGCCAATGAGACGACGCTACGACTGCTGCATGGGTGGCTGCAATGAGCATCACAATGCCACACACGATGCATCCCAGCGATTATGGTGCCAGTCATCCTAGAAGAGCGGCGGCACCGCTGCTTTCTCACGACCGCGGGGCAAAACACGGCCTGGCCCGATCCTGCAGTCACATGGGATGGGCCACTAGCGCACGAAGCGTAAGGTATGATATACTCTTGGATTCCCCGTGTGCAGAGGCTCAAGGACACAGCTGCAGGGCTAGCCTAAGGGCAGCGGGCTTGCGCCTTGCGTACTGCGCCAAAACCTCAAGGTGACGCCCCAATGCAGCGCGCTGGCGCCTCAACGATGACGGATGCACTTGTCCTTGTGTACCAGAAGTGTTATTTCATACTTCATCTGAGGTACAGCGCTATACGTGGGGTCACGCTGAGTGACTCGCTTCAAGAACCGATAAATTCAGCCGTCAGCCAAGCTGACTGGCGAGCGGGCACGCGGAACATCCCAACCCTAACCCTGAAGTCACCGTGCGATGCTCACTCGGGCTGCTGCGCACGCGCGGCAGCGCCCCTCACCGTTGGAGTTGACGAAGTAGACGGCGCTGTAGCCGTGCCCGATGATGCGGTTCGCCGTCTCGAGCACTGCAGTCTTGCCTGCGATGAGGAACGGCAGGTGCAAAAAGTGTTATGGTCCGCAGTGCGCGCGCTGGCGTTGCGCCTGTGGCTGCTGCAACGTCAGCATCAGGTACTTTGCGCGCGCAGGCAGTTCCTGAAAGTATGATACCGCACGAGAGTTGTTGGTCACTCCGCTGTGCTTTTTTGCGCACGAGAACGCCTGCTTGCGGCTGAAGTCGCACGTCCAGCATCAGCTGTGCGTGAGCTACCTACCACTCAGGTCGCGGGTTTACTGCTGCACATCAACGTGATGACGTGGAAAACAGCAGCGGTGCGACTGCAGCGAGCCGCGGGCAGAGGAGCGGTGGCGGTCGTCGGCACAGCGGCCTCTCTCCTAACAGCTCAAATTGGGGCAGTGCGGTCAGCGGTTGCGCTGTCAGTGGGGGGCAAGTGCCCTCGCGGATCGGTCTGGTACATTGAATTGTGATTGGTGACTCGCATGCTCGCGCCCAGAGAGCAGCATCATCCCGCCTCAAAGAACTATACACGACGCCCAAAGCGCCGCTAACCAGGCAGTGTCTCTGGCGCAGCACTGCCGTATCATCTATAGCTAAGCCCATGGGGCGAGTTTTTCATGAGTTTCCGTGCCCTCATGAAATGATGCCCCACCCTTAATTTTCGCTCATATGAATGTGCCCCCCACCCTTTATTCTCACATGCATACGCAGCATGTACCCGCTGCGTTCGTGTACTATGCACACTCAGTGACTCATGCTACATCACCACATCATGTGTGCGCCTGCATGCGCTGTCAGCAACGTGTAGAGCAGACAGAAAGGTAGCCAACAATGTAGCTAAACCCCCAAAAGGGCTCCGAGTGGCAGCAGCTGGCTTTCCAAAAGTTACACTGGTGTCAGGAGCGGCGTAGAAGCATGCTGGCACCTCATGATGGCGTTAGATGATTTTTAATGGCTCAAACATCCATGCACCCTACCCTTTTGTTCTCCAAATATTAATGGCGCCCTACCCCCCTTTTTTCGCTCTCATAAAAAACTCGCCCCATGGGCTTAATTATAGATAATACGGTACAATCATTGCCACGACGCCAGTCAAAAACGCTTGCGCTTACGCTTGAGCAATGCTGGTCACGGCTCAGAGCGCTGGCTGCAATCTGCATGCCCCCCCCCCCCTTAACCCCGCCCCCCTCCCCTCACCGTTGAGTATGGTGCCGAGCAGCACGGCACCGTCGGGGGGGCCGGGCGCCCCCGTACCGTTGATCCACAGGGGGGCCGCCACCCAGCGCACCAGGCTCTCGTACGCCGGCGAGCTCTGCAGCGCGGGGTGGAGCGCCGATGTGGGCGTCGTCGCGTTGAGCTTGCTGACGTAGTAGGGCGCGCTGAACCGCTGCAGCTCCGACCACGGCACGAGCGCCGAGCGACTGTACCTGTTGCCTGTAAAGGGGGGGGGGGGGGCGGAAGGGAGAGGGGGGCGTCGTGACCGCGTCAGCGCTCTGAAGTGGCGGCGCGCGCCGCGTGCCAGCTTTGAGCAAACCCTGATTGCGAGGCACAAGCCCTATGTGTGTCGAGATTGGATGTCACGTAGCCGCCGCGCGACGCGACCAGCCACACGACGAGCTCCCGCTTCCAGTTTCAACCAGCTGCGGTAAGCGCGCGCTTCGGCGCCGCGACGCGAGACGGCGCTGCGGCGGAGCCGGCAGTCATCCGCCAGCGCAGCGTGGAGTGCAGACGCCTCAGCAGCGCAGAGTGCTGCCACGGCTGCGGCGGCATCGAGCTTGCTGATGCAGCGCGGCAAGCGCTGCACGAGCGCTGCAGCACCGAACGCTGAACGTAAGGGTTGTCGGTGCTGTGACTGTCGTGCACACCCTGACGCATATTGCGATCGCGCTTGCCCAGGCGCGCGGTGCACACGCCGTGCCCACGTGCCGTGGCGGAGGCTGCGCTGGCCACTTCTGTATGATTGGTGGATGCGGGTGTGAAGGGTGCCTCTCGGGCGCACGTGCTCTGCGGAGCGACTGCGCAGTAGGTAGTACGAGCTGGTGAAAGGCGGGTCTGCTCAAAGCTGCTGGTGTGCGGCCTGCTACAACAAGGACGGGTGCCCATGAAACAACGCATCATGACCGCTAGAACCACTTACTTGACATCCGCCATGAACGTGTTGCAAGGTATACGTGACGTGTGCAGCATGGCGTTTGTGGCGTGTTTTTAGCTCCGGGTCTGTGCATGCACCTCTGAAGTTATACCTCAGCAAAAAAATAAATATGGTGTGGGACCAGTCATATGCGCATAGTCCATGCACCTCGGAGTATGTACGTAGGTACATGTTCGTGAATCTACTATCTTGTGCGCTGCCGCTTACGACTCGTGACTTCACCAGCTGCACACTGACACCATAAAGCTGCCGCGTAAGCCACCACCTCTACAGCGAATACGGCGCAGGTGCGGTAGTGCACTTTGCGGCAACAAAGGGGGCTTCGGGGGGCGCGCACTTCACACCCCCACAAACTCCGCATGCAGCGCAGACCACATGCATGGTGAGGGGTGTATCGAGGGTGCGCCGCGTGCCCACGCACTCCACAGACAGACTGCTTCATAATTCTAAAGATGTGTGTGTGCCATACCTGTTGAGAGTGTGTCTGACACAACGTATGCGGGGTCGTACGCCTCCCCGTGCCGGCCGGGGGCATTCGCGGCGGACACGATGTGCCCCGTCGCGTTTAGCAGCAAGGCAATCTCCGTCTGCGGCGGGGCGCGGGGCGAGCGCGCGGCGCGTTACAAAAGCTGTCAGCGTAGAGATGTGCACGCCGGCTTTGATGAAGGCGATCATGTCAAGCACGGTGATGATAATCATGCTGTAGCGCTGCTCGCGGAATCAAGCTGCCCAACGCAAGCGGAATCGAGATCGCCGACGAGTCGGCAGTTCAAGCGAGAGATGTTGCTCGTGTGACAGTTTGTTGTATTGGAGCAGCGTGCGCGCAGAGTTGCACCAACGTGCCATGTGCGTGCCACCCCGTTGCAGATCGCCGCCCTTCTGACCCCCCCTCCCCCCCCCCCTGCCCCTCTCACACAGCTGTAAATTACAGGCACCTGCAGGCTCTAGTCTCAAGACAGGCTTCGCGATAGAGCGCGCGCACGCGCGCGCATACCTGCAGCGACGCGCTGACATGCTCCATGCGCAGCCGCCCGCCGAGCACCGCCCCCGCGTCCGCGGGCGCCGCGAGCGCGCGCCGCAGCGTGACGCTGGCCGCCCCCAGGCTCGCGGCGTAGTGGTCCAGGCCGTCGACGCGGTTGCGGTACTGCAGGGCGACTACGCCGGGCATGGCAGAGCTCCGCGCGTGCACCTGCTCCCTGACCTGTCGTTGAGGGGAAGAGGCGCATGTCAGAGTCAGAGGCGCGCGCTAGGAATGCTTCGTGTACAGTCCAAGCTCTGGCGCAGGCTTCGGGCGCCGTCAGACTGTCTCATGCAGTGTCGTCTGGTGTGCGCCGCTGGCCCGTAAAAGTCGGGCGCAGCAGCAGCGCTCCGCGTGGCGCACCCCTGCCTCTCCTGCAAATGGGCGATGTGCGCATTTGATGTGACGATGCGCAGGAGCCGCAACAGCACCTGCTTTCGGCTGAGCCTACAGAGGCGCTGGTCAGCTGCAGCGGCTGCGCGATCACACGCTGGCTCCGACTCGTCTGCAGCTGCGTCGCGCGTCCACGACGTGCCGGCGACGCGGCGGCTTGCAAGCGGTACAATCAAGAGACTGCACCGCCGCGGAAGCGTCTCGCGGCGCCAATGTGCGTTTGTGCACGCGTGCGTCTGCAGTTGCGCGCTGGAACCGCGGAGACGTGCGCGTTTGCACGGCGGCGCCGCCCGCGGTGTCCGGCGAGCAGAAACTGAGCATCAGCGATGCGCGCGCCGCTCTGCCGCACCTCCTGCGCGCCGCGCACGCCCACGTACACGCCGTTGGAGAGCGAGAACGCGATGAAGACGGCGCCGAGCGCGCCGTAGTTGCGCCGCTTGGCGAGGCCGTGCATGTAGGCGATGTCAATGCGCTGCCCCTCTCGCGCGCGCTTGCCCATCCTCTCCAGCGGCAGGAAGAAGAGCCACGCCACCCACATGCTGCGGGGAAGGGGGGGGGGGCGTGTGTGAGAGTGTGTTGGGATGCTGCAGTGGTGGCCCGGGGTGGGGGGGGAGGGGTAGGTTGTGTGTGTTTGTGTGTGAGAGAGAGAGTGCGTGTTGGGGGGGAAGGGAAGGGGGGGCGAGGGTGTACGGTCTCAAACTCAAGCTTGTGAGCCCTGACAAGCTCAGCGAAGCTCGTGGCTCATGTTAGCAATCGCAGCGCATATCCGCTTGACCGACAGGAGAGGCAGCCGCATGGCCCATAAGCTGTAGCGGTGAGGCGAAGTAGGGTGGGGGCGGGAGGGGGGGAGGGGCGAGCAGAGAGCGCGTTTAATGGCAAACAACAAATTGTCTGTGGAGGTTATGAAGCCACAGACCTGCTGCGCTCGGGCTGGACGATGTGGTATCTGTAAATATCGAATTACATCAAGACGTGCAAGTAGTGCCAGTACAATATGCAGTTTGGTGCTTGTGACAAATAAATCTGCTACCTGCAGTCTGCTTACTCATGGTGTGTGTGTGTTCTGTGCTGTGGCACGAGGCAGACTAGAGCGCCGCGCATCACTCTCAAATGCTTGTACTTGAGCACAGCGCAGCGTGGGGCGCCGCCGAATGCGCCAGCGCCAGTGCGGGCGCCCGCCGCAACGCTGCCTGCATGAGCGGCGCCAGCGTCGCAAACTTCGGGGTTGGGTCAGGGTCATATAGGGGCTGCAGTGCACACAAGAGTGCTAGGGGTGCAGCGCCCACAAAAGTGTCGGTCATACAGGGTGCTTGTCATACCTAACCCTAACCCTAACCCTAACCCTAACCCTACGTGACAGGAGCGTCACTCACATGCCCAGCAGGTCCAGCAGCAGCAGCGTGTTGCCGAGCAGCCACTGGTTGGTGAGGAAGGCCTTGATGCTGGCGCTGTCGACCGCGACGCCGCGCGTGAGCGCCAGGCGCGCGCGCACGCCGTCCGGAGCGTCAACTTCCCCTGGCAAGGAGATGGGGGGAGGGGGGCAGCAATGTGAGCATATGCATGTGCCTCACGTGGCGCGGGGGGGGGGGGGGGGGGGGGGGCAGTAACACGAGCGTCCGCATGTGCCTCACGTGGCGTGGGGGGGGGGCGTGGCAGTTTAGTATGAGCATACACATGTGCCTCACCAGGCGCGCCGGGAGGGGGGGGGGGGGGGCATGGCAGTCATATGGGCATGCAAGTGCCTCACCGGGCGTGCGCAGGAGGGGGGGGGGGAGGGGGGGGGCGTGGCAGAAACAAGAGCATATACGTGTACTTCACCTCTTGGGGGCCATGCGCCAGGCTCGCCCCACATTCAGGAGTTGCAAGTAGCAATTCAATGCGAGCGTTTGAGGACGTTATGCCTGCGCGTGCGTGCGGGGGCGGCGCGCTCGGCATCATCGCCGCCTTCCTGTAGCATGGAGTTTCGTCCTGCTGGACGCAGCGCTGCCGGGAGTGACGGACGACGCGGTCCAGCATGCCAAAGGGGGGTGCTACCGGCCCAGGAATACAGAAACTGCAGGGCAGGGCCACTGATTTGACTGCTGCCAGAAGTAGTTGCCAAACCCGCCCCCCTGCATGACTGTATTTTGTAGCGTAGTTCAAGCAGCGAACTACACAGTAGGTGCTGAGGCGTGTGCGGCAAGGCGGGCGGGATGAACTTTGAGCACTCGCTTCACGCGGCGACTCACCAGATGCGGGGTCGGCAATCCAGCCACGCCCGTGGACGTCGAAGGGCTTGATGGACAGTTGCTTCTGCTGCCGAGTCACTGAGGGGAGGGCAGACATGCGGCACGCAGTCAGAGAGCGCCGACACGACGGAGGGGCCTCAGACGGTAACGCTTATGCGCACTGACCGCACTTGCAGTTGTTGAGGTATGAGATGGGGATTATCAGGTTGTGTAACTTCAAGTACTGGCTGCAGGCAATCACCGCGCAAGAGCACGCCCAGCTGAGTCTCTGAAGTGCATCTTGACCAACTAGTTTCGCTACACGGTCGTACATGATGTTATTTATGATGGTATGTGAGTGATGCGATGGTCCGCCCCCCCTCCCCCCCACACGGTATAGCGCACCATACCTCCTAGAGCCAACATTGTTGTGCGCCGCTGTGTACATGCATGGCCCACTACGGTCGACCGCTAGCAGCGCCGTGACCCCCCCC
>JAFCMP010000263.1:0-29043 GCA_017506865.1 Tribonema minus
TGCGCGGGCGTGTAGCCTTTGGCTGCTATGCAAGTAGGTTTTGCCAGCAGCTGAGCCGCCGCCGTCGTCCTCGTCCGCCATCGTTGTGTGTGCAAGAGGTGCCCCCTTCAAATCTCCAGCCCATTCAGTCAAAGCGCGAAAATGCGCAAGACAGAACGACAGAAGGCTACTGCGGTCGTGCATGGCCACAGCTAAAACAACAGGGGTCACAGCTGAAGCAGCACGGAGCTTCGCAGCGCATCAGGAGCCCATAAACTGCCATTATACGCTCGCTGTAGAAGTCCTGCCAGTTATACGCCGTAGAAGCGTATTTGTACGCATACGTAGTACGTATGGACTTGCATTTATGAAGGCCCAAGGAGGCCGGATTGCCTATTCAATCGAAAAGTTTGCGTCGACGCAGCAGCATAGTCTGCACTGTGCCCTAGGAGCTTGGATACCGGTGCTGCAACACAGCCCAGCATTCGCGCTCCGCGTGTGTACGCCATGACGCGCTCCGCCAACTCCCGCGCCAGCGATATGCTCAGCTCAATGAGGATCTGACGCTTAGCTAACCCGGCCTTGCGTAACACATCTGCCTTCCCCCCCCCTGAGCACAGTGCTGAGTGCATTGCCAGCTCCTTAACAAAAAGGCTTGTCTGCTTGCCCAGCCGTCCGTACGACTCCTGCACGAATGGCACAAAAGCCCAAGATGACGTCAAGGTGCCGGTGTGGTGCTTGACCTTCGCGTCCTCCCCCATCCCAGCAGCATACGTAGTACTGCGATTATACGGAGTGGGGTAACCCTAGTTAACTTATACTGAATATTCTTGTCTAGTTGCATACTTGAAGCACCAAAAGAGTGCAGGTGATGGCCACTGCAGCCTCCATTGTCAAATCGTCTACTGAGTTGAGGATCTGATTCTCCATTGTCCTTCTTGCTCTTCTGTTTGTAACCAGATAAAACGTGGTGCGCTTTGACTCTGACAACGGCAAGCTTGTCGGTGAGAACTGAGCATATGCAGGTATACTTATACCAACTGTGTTTTACATGACCTACTAGTAGGCAGACCCGGTCTGGCCGCTCAAGGGCGACATCAGCTTAGCATCCAGCGCTGGCATCTTCACACCTGGGCTTTAGTCCTCTCAAATGACACCATTGTCATGGTGAAAAATCTTCAGCAAAGTGTGAGTGCAATACGGAAACCTTGAAGTCCATGGTAATGGTTCTTGTTGGCAGCCTGAGCATCCACTGCATTCTTCACGTTCCCCTGGGACACCCTTGCCCATCAAGTGCGCAGCTGCGTGTTACCATATTTTTATTGCGACAGCGAGCTTGGCATCAGCCATCCTGACTCCTTCGCTCTGACACATGGAACTGTCACGTTTGTTGCGCACAACAGTTAAACTGTTACTGAGAGCATGCAACCTCAGGCTGCGCAGGCATCAACTCGCTAGAAGTGACTAATGAGTACCGTCGGTTTTAGATTCGCTGATCACGTGCAGAGTGGCGACATTAGCACGCGGCAAATTCTGATTCTGCCCCTTAGGGTAATGAAAACTCTTAGGCTAGGCGCAGTCCTGTCCTGGCCCTGACCTCTTAGACTGCTAGTAGTACTCCTGAGTCAGTGATCTTAACCCTAATAGTATCTTCGGCGACGCAGCGCGCACATACACCACCAGCCGAGATGAGCAAGGCAGGATGAGGGTTCGGGGTTGGCAACAGAAAGCAGCGCTCCTCCAGATCCAGAACACATATGTCATGACAGCTTGCAGGGTTGAAGTGGTACGCCGCAATCACGCTCCGCTGAGCCAGTGGCACCTGACTCGGAGCTGCTGCAACGCCGCCAGTAGCCCTGCAGGTTACAGAGTCTGACACATGTAGGCTTCACAAGCTACCAGCTCATCGCTTGCACAAGCTGCGCGTTCACCATCGGGGTCCACTACTCACGACATATGGAATAGACCAAGTGAAGTGCCAGACAACTTGAAGGCGGCACTCGACTGAGCCAGCGGCACCCGCCCTGATCTGCTGCCACGTCGCCAGCTGCCACTCAAAGTTACAAGCACGTATTGGCTCTATAACTTGCTAGCTCATTGCTTGCGCAGCCTGAGGCTGCACCTTCATCAGCGGCGACCGCCAATGGTGAAAGTTTGTGAGTTGAGTGTACGTCAGACAAGCGCTTGAGCCAGCCTGTGGCAGCCAGACCGAGCGTCCGCGCGGCCGCTAGTTGCTGCATATTATATCACAGACGCACAAAGGTTGTCAAACTTACCTACTCGTCGCTTGCAACAAGCTTCGCTATCACCACTGGCATCTGCCGGTCATGACAGCTCGCGGGATTGAGTGTCCGGCAAGATGAGTCTTCGGCTGAGCCAGTGGCACCTGGCACTGACAGTGGCACCTGGCATTGAGCTGCTGCAACTCCGCCAGCTGCCACGCAAGTTACAACACATGTAGGCTTCAAAAAGTACCAGCTCCTCGCTTGCACAAGCTGCGCGTTCACCATCTGCCCCACGAATCACGACAGCCCGTGAGATTGGATGGCCATGCCAAACAAGCACCCAGCTGGGCCAATGGCGTCCGCCCCACGCTGGTGCGACATCGCCAGCTGCCGTGCAGATTGCAGACACATGTAGGCCCCATGAATGACCAGCTCATTGCTTGCGCAGACTGCGCGATCAGCGGCATCCGCCGGTCATGACAGCTTGCGGGGTTGAAGTGGTATAATAATTCCAGACGCTGTCGGACAAGCTCTCAGCTGAGCCAATGGCACCCGCCCAACTGTCTGTGCCGCCGCCATATGCTGCACAAGTTACAGCTACATGTGCATGAAAGACCTGCTCATTGGTTGCTTAGGTGGCGTGTTCACCAGTGGCATCCGCCGATCGCAACAGCTTGCGAGGTTGAAGTGGTATGGCAGACAAGCGCTCAGCTGAGCCAATTGCACCCGGCGCCGGAGCCTCTGCGCCGCCGAAAGTTGCCGCACACATTACAGGGACAAGCATGTCCCATTAATGACCATCCCGTCGCTTGCACAAACTGCGCATTCACTTCCGGTTACCGCTGGTCATGACAGCTCAAGTGTAGAAGTGCTACTCCAGCGTCAGACAAGCGCTCAGCGGAGCCAGTGGCATTCGAGCTGGAGCTGCTGCGATGTCGCCGGTCGCCACTCAAGTTACAGACACATGCAGGTTTCATACACATCATCGCTTGCACAAGCTGCGCAATTCACAGTCGGCGGCCACCAGTCATCCCAGCTCCCGAAGTTGGATTGCTGTGCCAGGAAAGTGTTAGCTGAGCCAATGACACGCGATTAGGCCTAAGTGATAGGCCAGCAATGCACTACACGTCGTTCGCGGTTTGCGGTTTGCGATGAGACCTCGTCCTGAATGTCTGACTGGAATAGCAAAACACAATACGTCGTTGGTGGTTTGCGATTTACGATTAGACCTGAGTGCTGAATATCTGCAGCAGGCCAGCAAGGCGCGGTACGTCGTTTGCGGTTTGCGATATGCAATTAGACCTGAGTCCTGAACATCGGCGGCAGGACAGCAAAGCACTATACGTCGTTTACCGTTTGCGAGTTGCGATTAAACCTGAGTCCTGAACATCTGCAATAGGACAGCATAGTGCGCTGTGCGTCATTTGCGGTTTGCGATTTGCGATTAGACCTGAGTCCTGAAAATCTGCAGCAGGACAGCAAAGCGCAGTACGTCGTTTGCGGTTTGCGATTTGCGATTAGACCTGAGTCCTGAACATCTGCGGCAGGACAGCAGAGCGCTATCTGCGGCAGGACAGTAGAGCGCTATGCGTCGTTTGCGGTTTGCGATTTGCAATTAGACCTGAGTCCTGACCATCTGCGGCAGGACAGCATAATGCGCTATGCATAATGCGCTATGCGTCGTTTGCGGTTTGCGTTTTGCGATTAGACCTGAGTCCTGACCATCTGCGGCAGGACAGCAAAATGCGCTATGCGTCGTTTGCGGTTTGCGATTTGCGATTAGAGCTGAGTCCTGAACATCTGCAGCAGGACAGCAAAGCGCGGTACGTCGTTTGCGGTTTGCGATTTGCGATTAGACCTGAGTCCTGAACATCTGCGGCAGGACAGCAAAGCGCTATGCGTCGTTTGCGGTTTGCGATTTGCGATTAGACCCGAGTCCTGAACATCTGCAGCAGGAGAGCAAAGCACGGTACGTCGTTTGCGGTTGCGATTTGACCTGAGTCCTGAACATCTGCGGCAGGACAGCACAGCACTATACGTCGTTTGCGGTTTGCGATCTGCGATTAGACCTGAGGCCTGAACATCTGCGGCAAGACAGCAAAGCGCGGTACGTCGTTTGCGGTTTGCGATTTGCGATTAGACCTGAGTCCTGAACACCTGCGGCAGGACAGCAAAGCATTATACGTCGTTGCAGGACAGCAAAGCACTTTACGTTGTTTGCAGTTGATTAGACCTGAGTCCTGAACATCTGCGGCAGGACAGCAAAGCGCGGTACGTCGTTTGCGATTTGCATTAGTCCTGAACAACTGCAGCTGGACTCCAGCAAAGCACTTTACGTCGTTTGCGGTTTGCGATTTGCGATTAGACCGGAGTCCTGAACATCTGCAGCAGGACAGCATAATGCGCTATGCGTCGTTTGCGGTTTGCGATTTGCGATTAGACCTGAGTCCTGAACATCTGCGGGAGGACAGCAAAGCGCTAAACGTCGTTTGTTTGCGATTTGCGATGAGACCTGAGTCCTGCAACCTGCGGAGACACCACAGCGCTATACGTCGTTTGCGGTTTGCGATTTGCGATTAGACCTGAGTCCTGAACATCTGCGGTAGGACAGCAAAGCGCTATGCGTCGTTTGCAGTTTGAGATTTGCGATTGGACCTGAGTCCTGCAACCTGCGGAGACAGCAAAGCAAACGTCGTTTGCGGTTTGCGATTTGCGATTAGACCTGAGTCCTGCAACCTGCGGAGACAAAGCGCTATACGTCGTTTGCGGTTTGCGATTTGCGATTAGACCTGAGTCCTGAACATCTGCTATCCGTCGCTTGCGGGTTGGTGCAATGCAAGTAGCGGTTTGCGGGAATGCGATGTGCGAGTAGATCTTTGAGTCCTGAACATCTGCGGCAGGACAGCATAGCGCTAAACGTCGTTTGCGGTTTGCGATTTGCGATTAGACCTGATTTCTGCAACCTGCGGAGACAGCAAAGCGCTATACGTCGTTTGCGGTTTGCGATTTGCGATTAGACCTGAGTGCGGAGCCCATGTTTGGGCAAGCCTGGCCCAAATACCTCTTGGGCCAGGTAGGCCACGTCATCTTGCTGAGAACTGCATTGCAATGCCGCACCCGAAGTGGCACTCTTTGTGCCCCAGCAAAGCGCCCCTGGTGGCATAGGACATCTATTACACCAGCAGAGCGATGGGCGAACGGCTTGATGCCTACGGAGCATGCTTGGAGCCTGCATTGATGCGCTGCCACTCTGTGCAGCTCTCCAGGTAAGGCGCCATGCACATGCACCCTGGGCAGCACCCAACTGTCATGTGGCCGCTGTATGCTGCAGCGTGTGCACACGGTCGGGCAAGGCCAGTCAGGCTTCCAGTAATACACCTCCCGCCGCGTGAAACGCACCGCAAGTGTGTCAGCAGGTCATGCTGATTTCGTGATCGAGCCACAGCTCTCCTCACACGGCTGTCAGGTGAGCAGATCATTAGATGCTAAAATAGGTGAACAATTCATCTCTGTTGAGAATTGTGTCGTCACGTATCGCATGCAAAAGCATGCGATTGGGCTGTGTTGAAAACGGTAGCCTGGTCAATGGCACAACGCAGATGTCAGAGCGCTCAGTGCATTCGCCAAGGGTTAAAGAGAGCAATTGCAGCACTCTGCAAGGTGAAAGCCCATTGATGAGGAGCATAGGTGTGCTTCCAGGCACACTGCATGGTCATGCGCTTGTTTTGCGTGGTGCATCTCAGGGTGAACGCGCTATGCAATCTGGCTTAAGTGGCCACCAGATACATTAAGCTCTGGATGCTGTTCAAAGGACTGTGCTACGGTAGCATCTACCATGGGGTTGTTGCACTCAATTAGCGAAGATATCATGTCGTACCATGTGATCGACACGCTCCCTGCGGTACGCGTATAACGCCGATGCCTCATGGTTTGTGAACTCATGCTCTGGAATTAGCAGCATAAATGATAACCCATCGCCTATCAGCGTTTTCTGTGTGTGTAGTGTGAGCACAGATGACCTCAGCAGGTGTTCACTTGTTAAGATATGTAATAACCCATCGCCTATCGCCTTTATTGTGTGTGTAGTGTCATGACCTTGGCAGGTGTTCATGCACAGTGCTGTACGCAGCTACAAAGGTGTACGCAGCTTGACCTCTTCTGTGTCATCAACTTAATCGATTGTTTCCTCTTTGTTCTCTGTTTTTGTTGTTCCTTCGTAGAATTGCAAGTAGGGCATCTTCTGTATGGCGAGCCACTGAATGCGAATGTTGACATCAAAGGTGAGAGCAGGTGAGCAGCGATAGCATGTAAATACAGACTGCGGTGTTTGATCTCAGTCAGCGCTTCTGTGGCTGGGGACAACCCTTCCGCTCCACAGTGCCTACCTACATGCTCTGAATAATGCTCCACTCCTCTTTTTGCGTGCTGCTCATGAGTACTATGTGGCTGTGATCAGTCTCTTGCTGCGACCATTGTGCAAGCATGTGAGCATCATATGCTTCAATGTTAGATCACGTAGTTTGAAGTTTGAAGTGAAGTAGTAGCTGTGCTACTTTGATGTAGTAGGTGTGCTGCACCTGCAGTGCTCTCGCGCCTTTTCAGATCGTGAGCCACACCTGTGCTGTGTTGTCACATCTCCGCTGAGCATCGCTGTCCGTGTGAGTGCTGCAAACTTGCCTTGCGCATCTGCATGCCAATCATGCCACTTGTAATACCCAGAAGCGCACGACAGCTGTTGCAATTTACGAGCCATTGTAAGTAGAGTGTCGTGTGCACCTTTTGCAGGCGGATTTGTATTGCGGGGACTGCGAAAGAGCGCCGCTGGACCTGCCTGTGCTTCAACACCACCTTCACCTTCGGCGTGCTCTCGCTAACGCTCAAGCTTCAGCTGCAATCGGCACATTGCGCCTCGCGCCGCTGCCGAGGACGCCGCAAGGTACAATGGCGCGCTGCCCGCGCTGGGCGATGGAGCCGAGGCGCGTGTAAGCATGCTGTCAGCGCTTGCGCTTCCGTGGCGAGGCAACTGACCGCAGTGGCGGGCGCAGCGTTTGGCAGCGCCGGCGGGGGCGCCGTGGCCAAATTTTAGCTGCGTCAGGTAGGCGACATATCGGTGCGTTCCGGCAAAACACTGGTCAAAGCGCATCGTCACTGCCATGCCTGGATAGTGGTGGGTAATTATGCGCCGCGTCATGCGCCAGTAAGCTCAGCGCTGCGTTTCACTGCACCTGCGCTTGTGCAGCAATGCCGGGCTGCTGTACCGCTGGGCGCCCGTGTGTCACTCCACTGCAGCGTTGTAGAACCTGGTGCACGGGAGCACGTGCGCAGCGTGCACTCAACGCCGTGCTCGCCAAGTTGATCATTATGTGCACACCAGGAATGCGTGGGCAGAATCGTAGCAGTAGATGAAGGAGCGCGGCAGTGAGGCACGACGCCTGCTGAGTAGCGCTGCGCAGCTGCAGCGCTGCGTTACTCAGCATTATGTATGCGGTGCTCATGGCATATGGTTCTGAGCCACTGCATCAATTGGAGCATTGTTGGTGATTACGGACCTTGGCGCTTGGTCTTGTCAGCACTGCTCACTGTGGCCACGCGTCATCGCAGATGTGTTTGAGGTGTTGTCACTCTCTGATGGCATACATCACACAATACCCGCTGGCGGCTGCACTGGTTAGGGCCACACTGTTGTTTTTAATGGCATCTTCCACGCCACTAGCTGAGCCAATTGGCAGCAGGCAGTTGTTGCCAAAGTCCATTGTCAATTCGCAGGTGAACTGTTGTTAACAATTTTACCCTCACCATACCTAGCCCTCAACCCTCCTTGCATACACAGGATCCGACTGACATTTTTGCCACAACAGCAATAATTGATGATGCATTCTGCGCCACTTCAAGCAGGAAGCTTTACGGGCAACGTGCGCTCAATGCCGGCACCGCCATTGCCCGCGCCTCGTCGGCGCCCCACTTGGTGATGCTGAGGTAAGCAAGTGCGATGAGCTTATGCCGGCATTTTCTTGATGCGCCATTCAGCATGCACATTGACGTGCATTGCGCGCTTAAATGTTGGCAGCAACCATGTGTGAAGCACGTGCAATATATATATCCGACCTTGACCACTGGGTACCCTCCTTGTCAATGAGCGCAATGCGCACTCGAGGTTGACAGTTTGGCGCTGCCTGTAGTGGCGAGCGGTGGGCGATGGCGGATCGCGGAGTAATACACACTAATTGCAACCTTAGGGCTTGGATGTGCCTATGGTTTTTCATGTGGTAGGGCGCGCTGTATTGTGGTCTGCTCTGATGCTTCACCATACACCGCGTTCGCATGACCTGAGCGCATATAGCATGCAAATCTGTACTTCAGTGAATGTACGCACTCAAGTGCTTCTGAAGTACGACTTTGTTGAACGTTGAACGTCCTTTCAAAACACAAGGCTCGTGGGGTATGTCCCTGCTGCAGTCGCTGGAGCAATGTTCATGTGTCGTGCGCAGAGAATTCACTGAGCCTGCTCGCTGTGTGCTTGCGACAGGGGGCGGTGTCCGAAAAAATGGCGGCTGCTGTGGCGCCGCCGGTGCAACATCAATGTAGTGCTGATGACAGCGGCGGTTGCAGCGCCGGGGGTGCCGCCACCATGCCTGGTGTTCACAGCGCACGCGTTGGCAAATGCACAGGCATGGACACCGAATGCAGCAGTTTATAATTTTCTCAGAAGGACCTGGTGGGCACCAGCTTCGGTGGAGCCGGCAAGAAGGACGGACAGCGTTTGAGGCAACATGGCGACTACAGCGGGCATTGCACTTACACAATGCCGCAGTACGCACACGTGACTCCGCCCCTCCCATGCGGTGGCAGCAGCCTGCATCGCCCATGTTGCAGATAGATGAGGGTTGAGAGTGCTATTGCGGGCATTGCACTTACACGATGCCGCAGTACGCACACGTGACTCCGCCCCTCCCGTGCGGTGGCAGCAGCCTGCATCACCCATGTTGCAGATAGATGAGGGTTGAGTGCTTTGAGCACTGACATGGCGCAGCAGCCAGAAACATGAAGTATGGGACTTGCAAGCAAGTCCTCACCACCTCGACAAGCGTTAGAATTGATGCAGAGCTTTGACCAACGAGCATGTGGCCCTCGGCCAAATAGCATGTGACCAACAGTAGCAGGCTATGTTATTGGCGCATTCGTCAGACATGAGGGGACACGGAGAACATCATATAGAGAAACAGGCACGCGGCAGCACTTCGGGCAAGAAACCACAGCCTGAGCGCTTGGCGAGTACAAACATTTCTCGCGTTGGCGTTTCAACTCTGTTCATGTGCAGGTTTCCTCTAAAGTTTTGCGCTGTGCCATAGTGTTATATGTGTCATGAAATGCTTTGTTCTGTGTTCTGACTGCTGCACGTGTGATGAGCCAGATGCATGGGTTTGACAGCAATATGAACTCACTTCATTATCTGAGGTCCGTTGTGCAGTTTTGTTGGTTCAGGAGTGACTGTGTACCACGTCAGTTATTCAGGGCATTTGCACCCGAGCGCATAGCCGCGCCGCTGTGATTTTTCTTGTGTTTATGGTGTAATGGATTCCTGCTTGCGCTATGTATTTAATTTTTTTTGTTTTGCGCTATGTATCACATCATGTCTCGACCATCAGTGCATCAACGTCAAGCAAGCTGCACTGCACCCACTTTTTGCAATGTTAATTACTTCAATGATGCTTTGCTCATCAATGCATCAACGTCAAGGAGGCGGCATTGCGCCCACTATGTTTGTTATAATTAAGTACTTCAAGTAGTGTGTTTGCAGACACAAAGTAGCACACACACATACCAGCAACCAAATTCACCTCATCTACTTTGCTTTGAAGCCAGCAGTATAGGCAAGTGAGAAGCATGCATCAGATAATTGCCGACCTCTTGCTGCCTAAGACACCTATCATGAGCAGTGCACCTTTGCATCACCAGTAAAGCACATCAAGCATCAACAGGGTGCGACAAACGTGTAGGAGACAAACATTGAAGTGTTGAGATGCACAGAGGAGAGTTGAGTATTTGTTGATTCAATCAAGCTGTCACTACGACCATTGCTACGCGCTGCCATATGCAACTGACACAGCTGCAGGCGCACTGCATGAGCTAAGGTGCTCAGACTGCACTGGTCGCACACATGGCGGTCATATGAGCAGCTGCAGTATGCCGCATGCGTCTCACAATTCTCACAATCCTCAGCATAATATGCGCTCGCTCATCACAGCCAGATGGCAGTCCCGGCACACCTGCTGCTGCGCTGTCTGTCAGTTACGCGCCATCGCCAAGGCCCTTCGTGCTTGTGCACGGACTGAGCAGCACCTTGCGCCACGCCTGCCACTGCGAAGGCGCTGCTGCTCATCAGGCCACCTCGCTTGCTGTCACCGCGAGAGCGGTCGCCTAAGCCAGCATGCTTCGACGCGCAGTGCGCTGGTGCGCCAACACCGCCACCGGCGCCAAGCTTGTCAAGCTCGCTTGCAGCACGCACCGCCGCTGCCGCCGCACGCGGACGCGAGCTTCAAGACGGCGCTTAGTGCGCTTCTTGCCTTCCTTGCCAATCACACGCGCTGCTGGTATATGCGCAGTGTGCCGCGTGTATACCGCCGTCAAAGCAGATGGCATCCTTGTCGTCGCACGCGAGGTGCTGTCGTCGGCGCTGAGCATGCAGCACAGGTGTCGCATGCGATGCTCGCTGCCCACGCAGCTGTGAGCGTTCTTCTCGACGCTGAACATGTGGCTGCATTGCCGCTGCTATCGTGCACGCCCCCATCAGTTTTGCGCTACACCAGCTGTTGGAAACGCAAGACAAAGAGCAACAAGCGAACGAGCAATGTCAATGGGTGTATTGAGTGACATGTTACGCCACACCACATACATTGCCGAGCCCACAAGTCGGCTTAATGGCGTGGTCACAGTGGACTGAATGCAGGTGCACGATACATCGCCTTGAAGTTCTTCAAAAATATAAACTGGCACACACTGAAGACGAGAAACTGGTACGGCCGCAAGCTGAGGACACCACATGCACATGAGCGCGTGAAGGAAGAAACTGGTTCCTGGCAGAGCTTCCTGCCTAGGCGTTGGTATTTTCTCTGATGGCATCAGAAGCAAAAGTGCCAGATGTTCAAGTGGCCATGTACAACGTACACCAGTGATTTGTGCAGTCATTCATAATCAATATGCTGCGCGGCACAAGCGACTTATGCAATGCCTAGGTGCTTTCATGATCATCACATCAGGAGTCGAGCAGGTGCCCTGCACTTTTCTATGCACCAACATATTAGTTGCAAGCAAATCAGCATCGCGCACTCACCTTCCCTTGCCGATAAAGAAGACTATGGAGCCACATCATGTCCAAGCGCCATCATGCTGCCTTTGCAAGGTTCTGCCGCATATTGTTCATCCATCATGGTCAAAACCTTCCCTTTCGGAAGCTGCGTGCATTCTCAGCTCCACCGACCTGCAAGAAGCAGAAAGGCAGCATGCACATCAGATAGCGACTGTTGGTGTTGAAGCAGACAGAGTGTCCAGAAGGCACAAGCATCAGCAATACACACACATTTACACGAGGCCGGGACATCCATGTAGCTAATTGAATGTGTCGAGGCAGGCTGACAAGCACTTGCGGCCCTCTTCACGCGGCAGCAGGTGCACTACTGTAAGCTTGACTGGCTGTCCTGCCTTGCCCGACCGTGAGCACATGCTGCAGCATGCAAGCGGCCACATCACAGTTGGGTGCTGACCAGGGTGCATGTGCATGGCGCCTTACCTGGAGAGCTGCACAGAGTGGCAGCGCATCAATGCATGCTCCAAGCATGCTCCAGAGGCATCAAGCCGTTCGCCCATCGCTCTGCTGGTGTAACAGATGTCCTATGCCACCAGGGGCGCTTTGCTGGGGCACAGAGAGTGCCACTTCGGGTGCGGCAGCAGCGCAGTTCCCAGCAGATGACGTGGCATACCTGGCCCAGGAGATATTTGGGCCGGGCTGGCCCAAAGGTGGGTTCCGCCTGAACATCTGCAGCATGACAGCAAAGCACAACGCGTCGTTTGCGGTTTGCGATTTGCGATTAGGCCTGAGTCCTGAACATCTGCATCAGGACAGCACAGCATTATACGTCGTTTGCGGTTTGCGATTTGCGATTAGACTTCCGTACTGCAATCTGTACTTAGACAGCACGTCGAAGCGGGAAGCGATTTGCAATCACACCCGTTTTGCAAAACTGCACAGTTTACTGTGTGTGGACAGTTCAGACAGCAAAGCACTACACGTCGTTTGCGGTTTGCGATTCGCTGTGAGATCTCCGTACTGCAATGTGTATTTCAATGGTAGCACTGCTGCAGTCTTTGGCGATTTGCGATTTGCGATTAGGCAGTTCAACGGCAGCATACGCCAAGGGCATCCGGCAGCAGGTTGATCACGACCCATCCGGTGACCGTGCCCCTTCAGGCAGCAGTACCTGCAACACTGGGGCACACCATGCCAAGCGTGTGCAGGAGATGAGCACCATGTATGGTTGCACGGCAGAAGACTTCCTACGGGCGGTAAGGAAGCTGAGTGCATGCACAGGTGCCTGCGGTCTGGTCCATATGTCAGCCAGCGCGGGGCAGAGGCAATGCGCGCTGACCTCGCCATGCCACACGTGTCGACGGAATGGAAGCGCCCCCACGCGCGCACGCCCGGCAGTACCCCCGGGCCAGTCCGAGGGCGGGGGTGCGGGTAGCGACGGCGCGGCCGCGGCGGCGGGGGCTGCCGCAGCGACACCTCCAAAGCCACCGGCGGTGCCGGCTAGTGGCGCTGCCAACTCAAAGTCCAGCAAGAAACGCCCGGCGGCCACGGCAACCGGCGCGCAACGCCGGCGCCGAACGGCAGCTGCTGCGGCACCGCCTGGCAGCGCCGGCAGCCGCACTCAGTCTAACAGCCTAAGGCTGCAGGACAGCAGCCCCCCCCACGGGACGGCCGTGGGATGGGCGGACATGGACTTGGACCCGCCGGACGATGCCGCGTCACCGCCCCCCCCGACCACCACCACCAGTGGCAGGCCCTCAAAGCCCCAGTCACGAGCATCCCTGGCTTGGGACCTCTCGACGCCCTCGGTCGTCCACGCACTTGACCAGACCAATGAGGCGGATCTACTGCTGCTACGGTTCACCACGACTGCCAACCCCTTCCGCACTCAGCTGCAGTGCACCCAGTGGGCACGGCTAGTGGAGCACGCCACACGACTACTGGCGGACGCCACAGACAGTGCACGTGAGGCGGCACGGGTGCGCCTCCACCATGGTGCCGGGGCGTTTGCTCATCAGGTTTCTCAGACTCTAGTGCAGCGCGGCTACAGGCTGCTGCACCTGCTAGCAGCAATGGCCTTTGGTAGGCAACCGGAGGGAACCGGTATGCCGCCTGCGGCCCGGCTGGCAGCGTTGCTGTCTGGCGACTTTGCGGAGCTACTGAGAAAGACGCTGTCAGCAGCAGCGGCGCTGCGGGCCCCCAAACCAAACAACGCAGCTACGGCGTCGGCACAAACGAACTTCGATGCCGACTGGACGGAGGCTGACTCCAGGCAGCAAACAGCATGCGCTGCCCTCTCAGGCAAGCGACGGGGGGTAGGCCTGGCTGCCGCACGACTAGAGGCGCGTGAAGCATGCGCCCCAGCAGACGAGGTCATGGCACAGGTGCTGGCAGCAAAGCACCCTGAAACTGGCACCCGGCCCGGGGTAGTCGATACGCCAATGGAGCAAGTGCGCGGCCTGGTACGCGACGCCCGGCGGCACTGCTTGCACGGCGCAGGGGTGGCAACGACCGCCGGGCCCGCTGGCAGCGGCAGTCCCGTCTTCGAATCGGGTCAGGCGCATGATCGCAGCGATAGGCCTGAGGATGCTGCCAGCGCAGCCGGACGGCGCCTCGAGGTGGAGGCGACAGACATACTGTCGACCTTGTCCGCAGCAGGGGCGGGGAAGGCAGGAGGGCTGGACGGCCTACGCTATGAACACCTCTTGATGGCCGCTGGGCCTGGTGCACCAGTGAAAGCAGCCACCCGCCCCGTGGGCAGTGCCTCGCCAGGACTAGCTGGTGATTCAGAATCGGATGTGATGGAACCGGCATTCGCCCATCACCTGGCCAAGGTGTTCACGACGCTGCTTGTTGAGCCCGAACTGCTGCCGGAGCAATCGCAACGGCTTCTCCGCGCCGCGGCCCTCTCAGGCATAGGACAGAAGCGGCGTCCGATCGCCTGCTCCAGTGTCTGGCGCAGACTCCTCGGGTCCACAGCGGCACGGGGTGTCAAGGGCAAAATATCGGGGCTGCTGGCCTCCATGTCGCAGTTTGGCGTAGGATACCGGTCTGGCGTCGAGCATGTGGCAGCGCGCGCGCGCGTGTGGCACGAGCTGTATGGCACCACAATCCAGCTGGACTGTGAGAACGCATTTAACAGTGTGGATCGCGCCGCCATTGTGCGGGGACTTATGCTCTTCTGTCCGGAGCTGCTCCCGCACTTTGAGTCCGTATACTGTGGTGACACTGCCCCAGAGATGCGAGTGGAGGTGAACGGTGAAGCTCGCATTATCTGCTCCCACCTAGGGTGCCAGCAAGGGGACCCTCTAGGGCCGCTGTACTTTGCAGTGGCAGCGGCATTCCTACTCTTCTACCCTGATGGAGTGAGTGCGACGCCCGGCAGTATGCCGGCCTACGGCCACAGCACAGCGGAACCGCCAGCCCCGCACTGCGCTTTCCTGGATGACCTCAACGTGCTGCAAGCTGCCTACTTCGACGATGCAGCGGCCGCTGGGGTGGCAGAGGTGATCCGTCGGCTTGCGGCAGGGGGCCTACGCGTTCGACCAGACAAGTCGCTGGCCATTGCCATGCGCGGCACAGTGTTTGATGAAGCGGCCAGAGCACGCCTGCGCGCCCTTGACATACCGTTTGTGGACGCCACCATGCCAGAATCCAGTCAGGGCTTTACGTCGGTCGGGGTACCGGTAGGGCACCCAGCCTATGTGCATGCTGCCATGAGCAAGCATCTTGTTGACGCAGGGACATGGCGATTGTCGTGGCAGCTAGCTGGGATGGCGCGGCATCACCTACAGGCAGCACAGTTCATTCTGCGCAGGTCACTGACGAAGCGCATGGGCTTCTTAGCTCGGGTCGTTGACACGGCTTTGAGTGAGACATGGCTGCACGCATTTGACGGGTTCTGTGCATGGACGCTTGAACGCATGCTGCACCTGCACGGCTGCGCTACCGCGGCAGTCATGAAGTCACACCTGCTGGCCGCCTGCACTGCTGGTGACAATGAGGTAGCCAGCAGTGGCAGCGTGCTGGTATTGCCGCGCTTGGGCCCGCCAGAACTCACGGACATCGCAGTGCCACTGCGGGCGTCACGGTTGCCGGAGCGACGAGGCGGTCTGGGCATGCCGCTTTTGGGGCTACTGGCACCAGCCGCATACACGGCCCAGGCATGCACAACACTGCGGCCTGCAATAATTCATGCCACTGTGGCAGCAGGGGCCCTGAGGCTCGGCACTGACGAACACGGCGCAGTCACCTGGTTCGCGCAGCACTCATGCGCAATACGCGAGGACCAGGGACTGCCGCCAATCATCGAGGCCGTGCGACGCTCTACGCGAGCGCTGACAGCTGATGGCGGCGAAAAATCACGCACAGCTGTGGCCGAGCAGCTCCCAGCATCGTTGCTACGGTGGGCAGCGGATACAACGGCCGCAGCGTCGACGCTCCCCACTGCGGTGCAAGCGATCTACGCCGCAACTGCCGTCACGGAGACGGGGACCACTGAGCCAGCCCCACACACCCACGGCATTGTGCCTGGCGCCGAGGCGGCCGCTGCGGCGGCGACCGTACCTGGCCCTCAAGCCGCTGCCGCGGCTGCCTCTTCCACGCCCGCTAAAACACAAACTAGCGCGGAAGAAAGCAGCTGCAGCGGCGGGCAGGAGGACGACGACGACGACTGGGAGGCCTATGCTGACGAGATCTGCAGAAAGGTAGTGCCCCGCCGCCGGCGCGGTCACTTCACGCACGGACTACAAGCCGGCCTTTCAAATGTTCTTCGACGTCAATACGAGGACTGCCTGGTGGAGGACCTAGAGGCTGCCTCGGCTGGTGCCGTGGGCAAGCCGACGCAGGCTACACTTATTGGTGACTTGCGTGACACCAGCCGCCGCCGCCAACAGGCTAGCGCGCGGGTCCTGGCGCAGCTGCGCAGCCAGCGTGCGTCCGGGGCAATGGCGTGGATGAGCGTGCCACCCGCTGCCAATGACCGCCCGGGTGCGGCGCCCATGTCCAGTATGGCAGCAGCCACGATGATTATGGTTGCGATCTTTATAGACGGGTGGGGCATACAGGGCGAGGTGTGCCCATGGCGGTGCAGTGACGTGAGCCCCACCTCCACGCATGCGATCAGCTGCCCCAGCCAGCACATACGGGGGCACAACGCGACACACACTGCCCAAAAGCGGTGCCTACAGCGCATCTTGAGACAGCACCATGTCTCTATTGTCCGCAATGAGGACGCTAGCGTCTTCAAGGTACCGGGGTATCGGGCGGACACAGTCATTGACCCAGGGTGTCTGCACTTTAGCAGTGCATACCGTAACAAGGGAATAGTGCTAGACACAAGTGTGCGCGCACCCACAGCGAGCTCGTACCTGACAGGCAAAACAAATGCCTCGAACACGGACGGCTATGCTGCTGGGGTGGGGGAGGACGCGAAGGTCAAGCACCACACCGGCACCTTGACGTCATCTTGGGCTTTTGTGCCATTCGTGCAGGAGTCGTACGGACGGCTGGGCAAGCAGACAAGCCTTTTTGTTAAGGAGTTGGCAATGCACTCAGCACTGTGCTCAGGGGGGGGGAAGGCAGATGTGTTACGCAAGGCCGGGTTAGCTAAGCGTCAGATCCACATTGAGCTGAGCATATCGCTGGCGCGGGAGTTGGCGGAGCGCGTCATGGCATACACACGTGGAGCGCGAATGCTGGGCTGTGTTGCGGCGCCGGTATCCAAACTCCTAGGGCACAGCGCAGACTAGGCTGCTGCGTTGACGCAAGCTTTTCGATTGCATAGGCAACCCGGCCTCCCTTGGGCCTTTATAAATACAAGTCCATACGTTCAACTGCGGCAACTGTACGAACTTCAACATGACATCGTGCTGCTGTTCCTTTTCTGTAGGTGACAGCCGATGGGTGGGGGGGACCTAGCCAGGATCGGGACGCATGGGACACGGCTGGACCAAGCGGGGTCCGGCCCTAAACAATCGGTAATTGCCAACTGGCCCTTATTTTGCCGAGATCAGGTGCAGGTTTCACATTTTGATACAGTGAGACACCCTGCGGTCTTTCGTCATGAGACATTTGGTGTTTTATGTAGTTTCCTCATCTCCTGAATTAATTAAAAGCTTTTATCTCCTTTGTCCCAGATTGTCTGTTGGAGTACTTGGAGAACTGATCGACGAGGTTGAGTGAAATTGTTGATGACACCAACTACTGCATGGGACTAGCCTGTCCTGATCCTGCCCCAAATGTCCTGCCCCGTGCAACCCCAAAGCGTCACCTGGATCAATGCGCATACATGTGAGGAGCACATTGATTTTTGAAAGTGGAAGTCGGCTTTGACAGATAGACGTCAAGCTTTCATTTCTCAAGAAAGTTTACATGCTCGGAGTCCTGCATGGCACGCATTGCGGTCAGCTGCTTTCGTTTGAACGAGTCCAGTCTGACTAGTTCTTCAGCGCTTGTACGAATGTTTGCATCCGACTGCTTGTTGTCACATGCAAACTCTCTGGCCGCGCGCTTGCGCGTATTCGTGTTCGACCTATGCGCATGTCGCGGCTTCGTCACGGCAGCTTCGGCCTTTCGCTGTACATTTCGCTGAGTGTCCTTGACCTCTCTACACCCCACATGTAATTTCCCATATTCTTGGGCGTCGTCTGCGCGACGGCCAAGCGCTGCACCGCGACTTTGTCGGGCACTCCATGCTGCGAGCGTTGGGTCGGATCGCAGGCTGAGCATCATCGCCTGTGCCAGGCACTGTTCACGTGGTGCATGGTGTGCAATCGCGGCCTGATCACTGACGACTTCTACTGCCATGTGATCATGGGTAAAGCTGTTTCGGCATCAGGCACCAGCATGCCTGCTGCAGTTGACAGTTTCTGTTGCTGCTGCGCGTCAAAGCGCGAGCTGAGGCGGGTTATCTCACAGCGCATATCGCCGAGCCGCTGCAGCTTGCCGCTCTGTCACTGCATATGTGTCCCTGCATACCCTGATGTTGCGGAAGGCTCATCACGCCTGTCGCTTGCTGCAGGTTGCTGGTGGGCCAGGCCCTCGAGTTGCACCTTGAATGAGACCGGGTTGCTCGCGCAATCCACATTGTCACCCATATTCGCAGCAGCGGCAGCAGCGCACAGCGCTCCCTTGCTGGGATATCTGCACCTTCAGCATGTCCAGCCCGCGTTTCCACCGTGGCTGCTTCCACCTGCCCGTCTCATGGAGCGTGCGCTGCTCTGCCAACTCGCTGCGCAGCTGGAGTTCACGCAGCGGCTCCAGAGTCTGCTGGATCTCGTCCATCATGGGCTCGTTTTCCTAGATGCGCAGTCCCTGTTTCGCATTGGCGAGCGCCTCAGCAGCCATCTTAAACTCTTGCAGGAACCCATCACCGCCGCCGCCGCCGCCGCTGCGACGGCGGCTCGATTCTCCGCCGGATCTTGAAGGCGGCGCTGTGCTCACACCATTGCGGAAGCCACCTGCACTGGATATATTGATGCTGGGTGGCGCCAATGTGAGCGCATGCGGCGCCGGCGCTACCATAGTGGCAATCGGCTCGCCTATGCTGAGTGGCACGCCGGCGCCCGTTATCTGAGAAGCCACATTGCTGAGAGCTGACGTGTGTTTGACGAGCCATTAATGCGTGACCGCTCATGCATGCGCCTGACATGAAAGAAACCCTCTCTCTTGCAGGTGGAGCGGGAGACCGGCGTGGAGGAGGTGAACGTCTTCCTGAGCGCTGCTGCGAGCGAAGGCCCGCTCAAGGGCGTCCTGGGCTATGATACGCGCCCGCTCTGTGGACTACATCAATGAGGAGCGCAGCGACGTCATGGACGCGCCGGGCACCACGGCGGTGAACAGCACGTGCGTCAAGCTGCACGTGTGGTACGACAACGAGGTCAGTGCCTGCAAGTTATGCTGGTGATAGAAGATCATGTCCGTTACAATGGTCCCTGCATATGCTACTTGGAGGTGTATCATCCATGGTGATGCATGGCACGTACGTCACGCTGTATATGACAATGAGGTCAGTGCTGCTACTTTGTTGGCGCTGGTGGAACGAAATCAAGGAAGGGGACTGAAAGCTGACGGTGATGACATTTGTCAAGCTGTGCGTGTAGCCGCTGCGTTGCTGCGCTAGTGAAAGGGGCTGGAAAGGATCATGGTGGTTCACAGCATGCAACGACCTGTTTACACGCCATGCGCAGCAGGCTGACCATCTGGTATGGCAGTGATGTCGGTGCTTACTTCGAGAGTCATTGCGGTGCGCTGCAGTCAGCAAGTACACGCACGGGACACTGAACAGAAAGGCATATTTGCGCGCGAGATTAAAGTGTCATATTGTACGCGCGTCAAGTCATACAGTGTGGTACGCAAGTTAGGCCCGCCAGCTTTGCGCATTGTATCATGCTGTCAGTGAAAGGAAGGCAATTGAGAGATCACGACGTCTGCAATGGCCCTGAGCACTTGCGTGAAAGGACCGCAGCACCACGTTCTGCAAGGTTTCCGAAAGAGGTGTGCGCACACAGGTGAGCACGCTACACTTCAACGCTCAATTTTGCAGCCGCGGGTATGGAGCAAGGGCACGTTTTTGGATAGAACAATGCAACCACCACATCTCGCAAACTGCAACCGAGGGTCAATCGGGCATTCGGGTGGCACCGCATCGTGAGGTAAAGCGTAAACACGGCATCTCGACGATACCGGCGTTGCTGTTGCCATCAGCAGTCATTCATGAGCCCGCCGGCAAGTGAAGCACTGACGCTCAAGGTGAAGTTAGCTTGTGAAGTTTACACTTGACACCATGCCAGGTACAGGCTGCTTTGCAATGTGCCGTGCACTTGTAGTGCACGAGACTGACGCAGGTGAGCAGGCAGACCCATGCAGCCCCCAGCGCAGTGGCAATTGACAAGAACTTCAGCACAGTACAACTAAGCTGACGCACAGGAGTACGTAGTGTCAATCTCAGAAGGGCCTCCTCTCGCACACGGGTAGTGTCAGTGTCCACTCAACCTCTCCTCCTCCTGCACACGTTGCTTCACTCTTCGGCTTCATTGCACTCCATGATTATGGCTTACTGGACTCCTTCTGGTGTTGTGTTGTCTTGCAGTGGGGCAACAGTATGAGGATGCCTGAGCCGGTGGCCAAGGCGGATAAGATGGTGCAGCAGCGTCCTCATGCGCGTACCGCCGACTTCTTCGGCTGCGCTTGCTCCCAACGCGTGCGGCTAGGCCCTACTGGGTCATTATACTCTATTATGATATATGGCTGCCATCACTGGTGTCGGCGTTGCGGGGTTAGCACCCAGGCCAGGCCCTTGTGATGTCTGTACTGGTAGTGTTCTGTGTGTGATGAGCGTTAAGGATTCACCTCGTGGCAGTGCTGGATCTGCTATGAGCAGCCGCTGCGCAGGGGAGCGACCTGCCGCGAGCATCAATGAACCAGGCGTCAATATGCACGATGACGTTTGAGTGCATCTGATTCAGTCCTGCGTCTGTGCGTGTCTCTGCTGCACGAACTCACAATCTGATGTAGCTCAAACATCACGAGCGCTGCCACCTGATGTTGATTGCGTGCGGCTGTCGCTGCCCCTCGATTGCACTGATTGCGCTTCACCGACGTTGTGCCCCCTTTGGAATCCAGAAGTGGCAGCAGCGGTTCTGTTTTTATGCTATATCCTTGCTTGCTAGCATACAAAGCCCAAAGCTGGCTGGCAAAATCGACGTTATGATTGCAAGCTCATAGGCATATCGCTAATAACTCTTTCCCTTGTGTGGCGTTGTAGCAGTTTGACGTTGCATGTGGAGTGTACAGTAGCACGGCGTATGTGTGAGTTTAGACTGGTCTGGTTTGCGCACGAGCTGCCAGCACAGTCAAGTCAGGTGGAGACATCAAGTTGAACGGGTTCAAGTTTATTGCTGTCCTGTGATTTGTCACGGAATGCATGTGCACTCGGTGCAGCTCTCCTTCTCCGAAGTGAGACTCGAACGCAACACGCCCTTCCCCCCCCCCCCCCCCCCCCCCCCCCTTCAAACTGCAGTCAACATTACATATCCAAGCCCAATTTAGAGTTGCCCTGCCGCGAGGCACACTGGTCCCGTCTTGAAGCAGCATAATGCAGGCCTGGGTCACCTTTGACAATGCACAGAACCGAGGACTATGCCAACGCGTCTGAATCAAATCTATAGGAATAATGATCACAGGGATCAGGCGCTTGTGCTGAAAGAACTGGTCTTGGTGCTGCAGGAGGTCCAACCCAACCCCAACAAACCCCACCCAAGCCTAACTCCGTCCCCACTATTCCGTTCCGCTGCACCAACGCGCCCAAGCTACCACCTCTCCGCGAGCAGGCCAGCTTTAAGGTCACCCACCCATGTCGCTGCCATAATGGTCACAACTGCATTCAGGCCAGGATACACAAACCACTGGGTACCAGGCACATTGGTGTGTCAACGGAGCAGCAACAACACACACACCTGCTGTAACAGCAGCAGTAGCAGCTGCAGCGGCAGCAGCACCAGCAGGAGGAACAGCGATAGCGGCAGCAGCCGCAGCAGCAGCAGCAGATTCAGCGGCACCAGCAGCAGCAGGAGCGGCAACAGGCTGAGCAGAGGTGGCGCCAGCAGCAACACCGGCGACCGCGCCAACAGCGGCAACGGCAGCCGCACCTACCACAGCAGCAGCGGCCAGCTCCGCCAGTGCTGCTACAGACGCTGAGGCGCGCAGCCACTGTGCTTCTTGATGGTGGCAGCTTCGCTGCCTTTGCTGGCGCAGCTCCTCAGCCGCGTGTTTGCGCCGCTCCATGATGGCGGCGAGCGCGTCGCGCTGCGTCGTGCGGACGCCTCCTCCATAGGCCACGCGTCCGTTGCCGCGAGCATGGTTTCTTGCTCTTGGCGTACGCTGTGACTGCGGTCGAAGATCCTTGCCCTAAGCATGACTCTGCCTGCTGAACCCCACATTTCAGCCCGCCGGGCCAAAACAGTTGGGTTAGCGCGGGGTCAACCCCCAGGTAACATCCACCGGGCGCCCACGAACACTTGCAGTCGCCAAAGCGCGCCTGTCCCTAGGGCACGTGACAATGTACGAATCTGGCACAGTTCCTGAACTAGTTGGTATATGTGTATGTATAGCTTTCCACTTGCGCAGGATGCGTGTTCACCAGCGACGACCGGCGGTTTTGACAGCTCGCGCGGCTGAACTATCAGGGCAGACAAGCACCTGCCCAGAGCGTCCGTGAGGCTGCCACCTGCCCGCAAGTTAGTGACACACGTAAGACGTATGCACTCCCAGCTTGGCGCTTGCGCAGGCTGCGCGTTCACCAGTGGCGACCACTGTTCATGACAGCTCGAGGGTTAAAGGGCAAGACAGGACAAGCGCTGAGCTGAGCGCGAGCGCCGCCGCCAGCTGCCAGACAAACTATAGACACATGTAGGCTTCACAAATCACCAGCATGGCGCTTGCGCAGGCTGCGCGTTCATCAGCGGCGACCGCCAATCATGACAGCTCGTGTGTTAAAGTACCAGACGAGACATGCACTCAGCTGAGCCAACAGCACCCGCCACCAGCTGCTGCAATGCTGCCAGTTACAATGCGCGTTTCAGGCACATGCAGGCTAGCTTCAAGTTGTTTCTTACCAGCTTGACGCCTTTTATGCCCATATCAAAGGCTAGCCTCACGTTTGACTGTAGCCCACTCGAAGAACTCCAAGGTGCGGATTGGCGTGAGGCCGTGGCACGCATTATAGCAGCTAACGACAATCACGTTGCGACCGAGCACCTGTTTGTGCAGACTTGTTACCCGAAGGTTTGAAATGTGCTGGGTATGTCTGCAGGAAGGGCATGTTGATTGTGGAAACTTCAAGTCTGCAATCGACAAAGTCTTGGGGCAGTTGCGCGTTCAGTGTACCCGTATGGGATCTGAAATGTGTAGTGTTGGCCGAATCCGTATATTTGACCCGACAACATAATGTATATAGCCGTACATAACGCATGTATCCGTCCATTTGCCGTATGTGACAAGGCCAGTTGCCCGTATCTCACTTCAAACTTCAACTTGAATTTGCAGAATGCATAGAGGGTAAATGTGAAGGATGTTTAACGGCCAAACATTAACAGAAAGAAGTGCAGAGTGTGCAAACATGCGCATCAGATGTGGCAATTAGTACGCAGGTAAATGCAGACCGACATGTGCCACTGGCAAGCCCACTGCCAGCGGCGCGCTGTGCTGTCAATGTCAGGTTACGCGCTCTCCAGCGCGGCAAGCACAACTTACTAGTCGGCGGTAATCTTCTCTTTGCTGTCATCGTTGCCAGCTATGTACACAAGCTTCCCGACCCTCTCCAAGGCCAGCCTGCTGCGGCACTTGGGGTACACCCTGCCCAAAGTGACCAGTTGCGCTCGCGCGCTGGAGCATGCAGTTACGTGGCAGGAGAGCAAGCGCACTGCCACCTTGCTGATATGCGGGAACTCTGCTTTGCCACATGTCTGCCACCAGCCGCGGCGCATGCGGGCTGCGGCAACAGTGACATTGCCCGAGTCGAGAGTAGTGCGCCTGGTGGGCACCGGCAAGTCATCGCAGAGCTCAGGCTTCAGTGCACACAACTTCAACTCTGTGAGCTCTTGCAAGATGGCTGCCTCATTCTCAACCCCTCCTAGCTGCACCAAGCACTTCTTCACTGCTTCAATTTCAAATTGTTCGAGCTTACTGAATGGCAGAAACCACTCCCCTTCTCCAGCTCCCAGTAGATGGGGTCTAGCGGCCATGCAGTTGGCATGAGCGTGTCTCTGTGCACCTTGTATCGCCGCTCAAAGAGTAGCAGCACCCGCTCCCGCCCTTGGCCAGCATGCTCCCCATCAAACGCCGTCGCGTGCGCCAGCAGCTCTGGCCTGCTGCTGCAGCTGCAGCTTCGGCTGCCGCTAGCTGGGTGGCTGCTGCAGCCCTGCAGGACTTGCTCTCGAGGTGCTCCTGCGCTGTGCGGCTTGGATTGGAGACCTTCAAGGTGCCAGCCCAGCGCTTGCACACCAACTGGACTTTGTGAGCAGCCTCATCGAGTGCGACCTTGAATGACACCCACTATGCAACCCGACCAGTCCTTTTCTGGTGGTGCATAGCGTATTGTAGGCGTCCCTGGCCTTGCCGGCTGCAGGGTGCACCATGCTTGCGTAGTGTGCCCCTCCCAGTGCCCATATACGTCATCCGTAGAAAGTTTCAGCCACTATACGGTATGTACCATGTATATACGTATGTTATGATACGGTCGTATATACGTAGATGCCAACCCTAGAAATGTGCTTGCACGTGGGATGCCGTACACAGGACAGTCGCGTCTAATGTTGATGGTTTATTATGTGGCTCACACTCAAAGAACATGTCCGCCGACAAGAATGCCACCGCCGCCGCCGCTCTCATTGCACACATGACGAGCGACCCCACTCTCGACCCGGCCGATCGCGACGCGGTCAACGCCGCCATTTTCCATTGGGCCTCTGAGCAGGTGCAGGTGCATGCGCGGTACAAGGCCCTGCTAGCGGAGGGTAGGCAGGGAGACGCAGCTCAAGTAAGGGCTGATAACGGCGGCTTCGTCAACGGCGCTGCAACGCTTGAGTCCGTCATCACCAAGGCCCGCCGCACGCTGCCTGAGGGCAGCGCATGGGCGCGCCATTGCTATGCGCCGGCGCTAACAACCATGGTGAATGATGCGAGCGCCGCCAGGGTCGACTGTGCCTCCCCGAGCCGTCTTGAATATTGCACTGGCGAGATAATTAGGTGGGCCACTGAGCAGGCGGAACGCGCTGATCACCCAGATGCCGAGAAGGTCGCGCTGGCACTTGGGGCGCTCGGCGGCAGACGCGCCAAGGAGGTGCTGTACGGCAGCGAGCATCCGATGCGCAAGGTCGGCGAACACCGCGTTGCCGCCGTGCTCTGCGTGAAGGGCAGAAAGCGCGAAGCTTCGGAGGAGGAGTTCGACACCATCATCCCGGCCGATCTCTACCTGCACGCCGTCGCCTTCGTGCGCAGTCGCATCCCTTGTGAGACTGTTGCCGACGTCAACCGCGCGGAAGCACGGATGCTCAACCGCATGGAGAGCACCCCTCTTCTGCGAAAGTTCAAATCCGCGTTCCTTGATCACTTCAAACATCGCCAGAGGGCAGGCATCAACCTCATGAGGACGCTGTACGCCACGGAGATGACAAAGGGATCTCAGCGGTCGCTCGTCGACACCGCAAGGGTGCTGTGTCACCGCCCTGTCAGGCACGCCGCGAGACACTACGATCTGATTCGGGCAGTCGAGGCGGACACCTCTGAGCCCGCAGCCGCCGAGCTGGAGCCGGTCTGCTCGCCCTGCGCTACGTTGGCCACCGCACAGGACAACACCGTCGCAGACACACTTTCAGATGCGGCCCAGGACGAACACGTGCCGACCAGGGCCGTCAAGCGCCAGAAGACAGCACCCGCTATGCGTATCAAAGACGCCGTCACCGTTGTCATCCTGTGCGCCGCTATGGCTGCGCTGAAGAACAACGGTCACACCAAAACCCAGCTGCCGCCGTACTGACACACTGACACACTAGCCGAGCGCCTTATGACGTGCGCTGGCGAAGTGGCTGCTGCCGTGTTACTGGCGTGGAGGGGCTGCGAAGCACACCTGCGCGGCAAATGTCGCCACAAAAAAATATTTTGTACAAGTCATCTGAACCGTGCCTGCCGCCTAATGCAACTTGAACAGGTCATGCCGAGCCCAGTCGGACATGACGTTGCTTGCAGCGCAGGCTTGAAGGGGGACCACCATTTAAGCGGCCGAGGCACAAGGCGCCGCTGCCTCACCTGTGCGACGATTTGGTAAGGCGCATTCGGCGCGAGGGACGCCAGATCAGCGAGCACCTGAACGCCGAATACCACCGTAAGCGCTACGCAGACATGTCCCCCACATTCCGGGCCTGCGTACGGCACAGTCGCAGCTGGGTATGCTACTGCACTGGATCCGCTGGGAGCGCACATGGTCCGCGGCAGGATCCAAAGCGTCTTTCTACCAGGGCTGCACCATAAGGCAGGCACTTGAGGGCCTCAGGAGCGACGACCGCCAGCGCGAGCTGGAGGACGAACGCTGACCCCTTTCGCAGTCAGCGACGTCTCGACTCTAAGTGTCGTCACGCACAGTGTGCGAAGCAAGCCACAGTGGCGCATGCCAGTCTCGCGTCACATGTGTGCGATGCGCCAAGGCCCGTTAGTCAGTGTCTGAACGTACTTGTGATACCACTCACCATTCTCCGCTGCTTTCGCGCCTTACACTTGTGTTTCTGTCTGCCTTGAAATTTTCCTGTACCTCAGTCTAGTGACCGAGTACCTTCGCACGCAAGAACGTGCTCCCGCCTGCTCCTGCAACTGCAACTGGTAAAGGTTTGATGCGCTACAGCACTCCAACCATGAGTGGCGCGCGCGTGCTAAAGCCGCTCATGCGAGCAATGCCCACACTCTACCTCAGCCCCGATCGCGCTGAGTTATACTGCGTGCGACGCTCACCATGCTCCCTGGTACTCGTCTGCCATGGCGGTGACGCTGCTCTGCCGGCGCGAGTGCATCACAGCTGGCGACTGCTAGGTGCTACAGAGCATGAGACATCCAAACGCCGAGGCATCGCGCAGCGCTGTGTGCGCACGGCTGCTGCCGTCACAATGTTCACGCACCCCGGCCTTGCGTCCACTTCGAGAGCGCGCTACGCGTACTTGAGACTCCAACAGGCCATGCCATCACAAGCTGCAGAACCGCGCCAGCAGTAGACGCCCGTCAGCACTGCGAGCTGGGGTAAATTGTTGTGCGCGTCCATCACCAAGGATATCGCGGAGCAGCTGCGCATTCTGCTTCGCCAAACTGAGTGCGGCCGCGTGCAGAGGATAATGTGTGCCTGCACACCGCTAAAGAGTGCTGGGTCCGCGTAAAGTTACAAGGACCTCGGGAGGCCTGGGCAGAATCAGCTCGCAATGACGGTGAGCAAGTTGGCAGCCAGGTTAGAATGCCAGCTACACTTAGTCTACAGGCTCCGAATGGCCTGACCCGCACAGCAAACGCAGCAGCATCAAGCCCTGCAGCAGCAGCAGCAGGGGCAGGCCGGGTGGCAGGCCAGCGCTCTGGTGGCAGTAGCGGCAGGCGTCAACAGGAGGGGGAAGTGGAGACAGTAGCAGCGGCAGCACATACAGAGGTGACCCTGAACCACCACCCTGGCGGTGCTGGCGGCGAGCGAGATGGCTGAGTGTAGGATGTGGTTGCCACCTTTGGTGGGCGTGATGGTTTCAGAACATCGAGACGGAGGAGTCCATCATGCCACTACTACGGCCTCAAGAGCACCTTTGTGGCCACCAGGGACCTCCAGACGGGCAGGGACTGCTCACGCGGTATGGACCCTCACTGAGCGCCGGAACACCGTGGAGGCTCCGAGTGGGAGTCCGCCACAGACAGAAGGAATTTGTACGGCAGTGCAGGCGCTCATTGCTGCTCAGCATCAGATCAAGTCTGTGCCCAGCGCCGCCCGGGAGCTGCGTGCATTCAACGCATGGTAGGCATTGGCGCGCGGCCCGATAGATAGCGCCAAGTACTGCAGGCAGTGCCATTGGCTCTCCACTGCCGACTCAGCCGGGGGCCAGGCACACAGACGCACGATCAGTGTGTGGTACACTGCGCTCGAAGCGCTACAATGGCACAGCTTATAAGCTACCAACACATGTGCGCCAATTTCCAATCGCGCTCAAACATTGAAAGGAATGGTTTGCTTGCTCTATTGAGTGTGCCCACCGGGTGGTCTGTCACCTGCAGCATCTTGCCGTTGCCAAACCCTTGTCGCTCTGGAGCGGCCACGGCAAGGGACCGTCGTCAATGGTCTCGCAGGGCATATCCGGCGTGCTTGCTGTATTGTCGTTTGAACATGTGTCGGCTGCCGTGCGTGCACGCCGTGTCCTAGGTCACCGACGCCCTGCGGCCGCAACCTTCATCACCCACTCGTTGTTGCCTTGCCACTCCGTCACGTACTTTTGTCGGTCCGCCACCAATGTCACTTTCAGAAGATCGCCCCGTAGCCACAACTTGTGCGGAAACTCGTGTAACTCCACAAGGCCATCCCGGCGCTCCTGCTTCACAGTATAGATTTCCCCTCGAAAACACAGCTTCGTGACTAGATTTGAACTGCCCTATTTTTTTCAGCGCCTTTTTGGTGTTGTCGAGCGCCACTCTGTCTACACGCACAGTACTGAGTGGCTCCAGCTTCGGGTTGAACCTACGATTTACGTCTCTCCCTGCGGCCAGCCGTCGCAGGCGTTCTCGCACTGGGCAGCTAGTACTGACGCGGACAAATGTGTCGGCGAGGTCTCGCGTTCTCTTGCCAGTGGCGCTGTGGACGCTGCTGTTGTACACCCTCAAACTGCGTTCAGCGCTTGCTGCACTGATATCTGTCTGTTGTCTAGGATGGAAAATAGCATGGTGACGATCGTTTTGTTGGAGACCTCGGCCAGCCCGTTGCTCAACGGTTCTCTGCAGTAGATAATCTGCTTGATGTGCCCGTACCGT
>JAFCMP010000264.1:0-28840 GCA_017506865.1 Tribonema minus
ACTGGGTTAGTGACACCCCACATCTCCATGGGGGTGATCTGCAGTTCGTGCTTGTCCTTATGCTTTGCGCGCTCCACCTTGTGAGCCACGCGCTGGAGCGCGTCCCCACACTCTGATCACCCTTCATCATGAGGAGGAACACTCGGTTGCGCAGGTTAGGGAACCCCAGGTTTCACCCGAGAGCTCAAATGACAATATGTGATAACCTGCGTTGAGCGCTGCCTCCAAGCGAGAACTCCACTGACAGTCAGCCCCAGCTCTGGCGCATTTTCAATTAAGAGTCGCTTCACTCCCTTCTGTACAGCCTTGTGCACCAGCTGTGGTGTGGTGCTTGCGGTCACCAGATCTGGGTCCAGCTCGACTATCTTGTCCCACACTTCATCAGAGGTGTAGTCCCCTATAAGCGTAGGAACCGTGGGGTGAGATGCACGAAAAACTTTGGCGAAGTCTTCACTGGTCTCTACTGCCATTGCCACTTGTGCTCCCCCCATTATTGCACCCATTACGGAGCTGCCAATCCCCCCCCCAGGTCTACCACCTTTAGGTTAGGTACCAGCATTTGCTCTACGTTTGGGTACTCACCATGTTCAACTGCCGAGATCTGAGACCAGCGATCGACATGGCAATTCTCCAGCACCCAGTCTGACCCCCCCTTTTTGTTGTAGCAGCCCAAGCGCCTGTTCTCAGTGAGCTCTGAGGCAGCTACACAAATCTCTGTCTCACTGTCTGAGGGGTAGTCTGCTTCTGAATCAGAAGTCAAGTCTGTGTCATCATCATCACTTTCCGACCAGTCAGTTGCTTGCACATAGTCATCCACCAACTCTGCGCTGCTTGCATCGGAATCAGAGTACACTGACTCTACTTCAACAGTCTTGTCAGTGCGCCAACACGGACATGACACGTCAGTCTCCCAGCCTGTTTTCGGCAGTGCTTCCACGCTCACAACACGCTCATCCTGCTCATTGTCAAGGTCAATGGGTGGTTGTACTTGTACTTTCTCCGCACCTACTCCTGTTCCAAGCACAAACTTTGGCCCGGCTCTCCATCCTGTGTGAGTGGCGCGTCGAGCAAATCTGCAGGCAGTGCTCCAAACTCAAACTTCAACGTGTCAGGCGCCGACGCTGACCCGTCAGACCCCCATTGCAAAGCAGTGTGCAGTGCTGTCTGAGGGCCACTACCACCTCCTTTGATGCCCCCAGCGCCTTGGCGCCACGAATCACGCATCGTAGCTACTTCATCCGGGCTTAGGGACTTGACCCCCTTTGTAGGCATGTCGGGGTGCTGCACTATGGCAGGAGTGCGGCTAGTGAGGATGTCCAAGCGCATCTTGCTGATTGTAGTGAAGCTGATTAGGAATTGGGGGTCAATTTGGTTGCTGACGTGAAAATCAACTTGTTCCGTGACCCCTGCAACTTCAACTTCAACCGTGACCATGAACATCACTGCGACCAAGTGCCTGCCCACGCCGCGTATTGCCTTGAAGATTGGTGGTCGCTGCGATTGCTCAAGACGTAGTGCCTGCTGAGCAGTGTCCGCATTGTCGCGCAGCTTACGCAACAGCAGACAGTATGCGCGGAACTGCATCACGTTGCACCCAGCACATGAGTCCAGGTACACGATGGCGGGCATGATTCTGTGGACCGTTGCCTGCACCATGAGCACTGTTGAGCGTGGCCTAGGGCCGTTCACATCGCCAGCACCTGTAATGCAGATCATGCAGCTTACTTCGGCAATGTCATCACCTGGGCCTAGGCAACAGCACTGAGAGAATTGCTGAGGGTCGCACGTCAGACACACACCTCCAATGGACGGGTCCTGCGCGAAGAATGCTCCCGCTGAGAAGGGGTAACAGGCGTCGTCATCGTTGCTAGTGTAGTGCACTGTTGGTGGCAAGGCGGAAGCACCGTACATCATGGCTAGCGCGGCCTGCATCATCGCGGGAGACACAGAAGCGGGGTCAAACGCAAAGTTGTTTGCAATACGTCCACCGCTGCCGCCATTGCCCATGTAACCGCCACTTGGCCTCTGCCCCTGGCCACTACCGCTGTTGTTGCCACCAAAGCCTCCGCGACCGTACCCCCCCCAAAGCCTGACCTGTTGGACTGCGCTTGCCCGTATGGCCCGTAAAATGGCCGATTGGGCGCCAGAGCAGGTTGTGAGGTGCGTTCATATAGGCGCACCAGTGTATCCAAACGTTGATTGATGTCACTGGCCTGCTGCTGTTGGTGCATTTCAAGGCGCTGCAAGGCACTTTCCAACGATATACCTGAGCTGTTCGATGGCGTAGGAGTTGTCAACGTGGCGCCGCTGCTGCCCTGAATGGCCAGAGCATCAGCCCCCATGGCGCCGTCACTACCGTTTCCCGCCTCCGACTCTGATCCTTCCTCAAGCGCAAAAGCGAGAGAGCTCTTCTTGTCTGACTTCTTACCTGCCTCATTCGCCAGATATGCTCTCACTGACATGCCCTTGCTTGCTGCCATTACACTCTCTACCGTGTGTAACCGTCTTTTGATAGCCTCTGTTGACACCTCACAGGCCTCACCTGCCTCAAGTGTCACACGGAATGCCACCAACTTTTCCATGAACTTCTCTGCTCTGGGTCTGGCCTCACGAGATCTGCCTATGACTTCAATGAGCTTGCGCACATATTTGTCCTTGAGAAGCGCTCCGCCGCGTTCCTGCGGATGCAATGTGTACTCCAGGACCTTCTCAAAGTCCAACAGAAACACTTTGACACCTACCCCTGCCTCCAGGCGCAGCTGCTCCAGCCTGCTTGCGGCCCTACTTCTCTGCATAGAGTCACTGTACAGGTCTGTCAATCGTGTATGCAGGGCCTTGACCTGCTGTCCAGACAGATTGATGTTGGCCTGCTTCTCACTGATCCATTTCGTGATTTCCCTTCGCAGCTCAGCAGAGAGGCAATATTGCAGCATTAGTGGCACGTATGAGGGGCAAGTGCGGTTACTAGAGTTGCCGTCGGGTATTCGTTGGACCCCTTCGAATGACACACGTGCCGCCAGCGAGTTGAGCCATTCGCTCATCATGCATGTAATCAGCTCATGGTTGACTGCCTTGTTCTCCGCATTCTTGTACTCCAAACCAGTCTCTGGGGGGTCATCCAAGAAGTATAGCGTTGCATGTGACACGCCTTTGAGAGCCCGCGGTGCCATCAGGCGAGGAATCACTGCAGATGACTCATCTTCCTCGTCTACACTGCGCACAACTGCCCTGCTAGAGTGAGACCCAACTTCAACTCTTGTTTCTTGCGCTGACTGTTCCATTGGGACTGCCAGCTGCGACTGCTGCGGCACCTCGGATGGGCGCTGCTGGTGCCCCTGCTCAACCTGATGCTGTAGCTGCTGTTGCTGCAACATCACCTGCTGTTCAAGACGGTGCAACTGCTGCTGCTGCAACTGCAACTGCTGCTGCAACTGCAACTCCTGCTGTTGCTCAACGTGACGTTGCTGCAACTGCAGCCGCTGCTGTTCTTCCTCTTCTCGTTGTGACAGCTGCTGCTGCTGCTGCAACAACTGCTGCTGCTGCTGTTCCTCCTGCTGCTGCTGCTGCAACAACTGCTGCTGCTGCTGCAACTGCTGCTGCAACAGCAACTGCTGCTGCTGCTGCTGCTGCTGCTGCTGCAGCAACTGCTGTGCCTCTTCTTGCTGCTGCTGTAACTGGGCCAGATCCGCCCCCCGCGGATTGCCCTCCACGTAGCGAGGCACTGCGGCACGACCTAACGCATTCTCATGCAAAGTGTGCGGCACAAACCTCCCGGTCACAACATCCACCGGGACCTGAAAGTCCAGAGGTGGTGGAGGAGCATCGAGCCCCACCATCTGCCCTTTGCTGAGCGGCAGATAGTCAGAGAGCAGTGGGCCTGCATCCTTGCCCCAAATGAGAGGGTTGACTGGTGGGTGCGAAGGCGTCACGGGCATGATCCAGTAAGGTGTCGTGCAGTTTGCGACGCGCGAGGCAGGCACATCATACACTACATCCCCAGCCTCCGTCCTGACGCGAAAGAGCGGGTCGAACACATTGGCCTCATCTACCTCTGTGTTAGTGCTCAAGAAGTCTTGTGCCATCCTACAATCCTCCCACTGAGTGGTGATCTTGCAGCGTACCGGGGCGTTGACAGGCATGATGCAAGGGGTTAGTCGATGAGCCGCCACTTGACAGACCTCTGCACTCACAACTTTCCTGACCACAACATAATCCATCAGCGCGTGAGCCCTGCTGAAGCGGCCCATCGGCTGGCACCAGGCTGGCGCCACCTGCACCAGATGCACCTTATCCAACTTGCCTGCCTTGCCTTTAACAGTTGGTGCATGCATGTCATGCCATAATGCCAATTCGTAACCCGAGGGTCGCCAAACTGAGTAGTTCTTCTCCGCTCCCTCCAGCAGCTTTACTTCCCACTCCTCACCCAGCGTCTCGTCATCCGCATGCAGACGTGTTGCATACACTTCGCCATCACGCTTCGCAACCACACCCATACGGCCTACGAGTTTGTCATTTCTTCCAAACCACACTACAACCAGCTCACCAGAGTGTGGTACTTCTCCTTCGAACAATGCACGTCGCTCGTTGATTGTCCACAGGCTTTCACGACGGGCATGTGAGTACTGCAAGTGAGCTGCCAAATAGCCTGCAGGGTATTCGTACCAAGCCGTTGTTATGGCTCTACGAGCAACCTGATGTATGCCTGCTGTCAGGGGCTCCCCTTCACGGTACACTGAACGCCCTTTCAACGGTGCAGCATCCACCAAAGCCTCTGCCCGTGCCAGGCGAGCAGAATTGATTGAAGTGGTTATAGAGCCAGCAATTGAACCTGTTCGTCGCTGACCTCGAACAATCGACTGCAACCCTCCTTCGCTCTCCAAACCACTCTGTGCACTGTGTACTGACATGATTAACTTCCGAGTCAAGCTTCTTCTCCCTCGATACAGACCCGAAATATGGTTAGCCAGACACAGAGCTTGCCAACTTGAATGTCAGTTCTCCAACTTCACAAACAAGAATAGGTTATCTCTCTTTGACACCCCCTTCCTTTGTCTCCTATGCTTGCCAAGCCTTGCCTGATTAGCGCTGTGTATTCCCCCCCCAGCACCGACGTACAGTGAAGGTGATGAAAGCAAACAGCGCACACCGACGAAGTGAACCGCAAGCGTCAAAGTTCCCCTTTTGCAGTTTCTCCTCAAAATTCCTCCCGCGATAGGCAACGATAGTGCAGGGGCTACGAATAGTGTGAACAGCAGCAAAGCCGTCGCCACACCTCCAGCCCGAGACAGTATCGCTACCGACTACGCCAGAATATCTTTACCCGTCCCCAACTTGAAGCACGCAATCACCTTTTTTGACTACAACCCAACACTACCGCCTCCAAACAGCCACGAATGTAGCAGTATTCAGCAACTCACTACTGCTGCAGCCTTCGTTCGCAAGGCGAAGCAACAATGTCACCTGGTACAGGCCCAAAAACTCCGCTGAAAATGCCGAGCGTGAAAGCCGCCGAAGCAGCTCGCCGCAAGCCACGCCAGTGGAGTCCGTGTCCAGTCGCCAGCAGCGCCACGCCGCAGATGACCGGCAGGCTGCACGCTATCTCGATCTTGCTCTCGAACCGTCAATTGCCCGCAGCTACCTCAACCTTCAGAAAAGGTGGGCAGCTGCAAGCTCTCGTGGCCCTCCGCTACCGCCGAACCTCGTTGAGGACGCGGGCGTCTGGCAGCTAACTATAGTCGGCTAAAACCTGCCGAGATCAGCCATTGTGGTGACTGGGTGGTGTCCCAGCTCACAGTGTTGACTCTTCAGGAGTGAGGAACTGCTCCATTGCTCCAGTTACAGCCTAAAGCCTGCGAATGTTGCCTTGAGAAAGCAGCGGCGCTTGCAACTACTCTCTCCAGATACCAAGTGCCATGGCGCCGGTAAACGTGGCGGTGCAAAAGCAGACAAAAGCCTTCCTTAAAGCATGTAGATCGGTTTCTGATCATTAGGCGAACACAAGCACAAATGCAGCTGAGCGCTGCTGCCATTCAACTTGAGGTGACTGTTGACAAATACGGGCACAACTCTCCAATTGAGCCCTGGCCACCTCAAGGCGTGCTACGTGCTGCCAACACACATCTATCATCCTAATGCACGCTAATGGCGGCCGCTTCACGACATCTGTTGCCCAGTCCAGTGCGCAGATTGCCTGGAAAACCTGCTGCAAGCTATGTTGCGCATGTTAAGGATGCTGGCCCGGTGTCATCAGCTCGCGTATTATCGCTTGCTGAGATGGCAGTACTCATGACGTATCATCATGATCTACCGAGTCGTGCGTCACAGAGTGATGTACAGAGACACATTGCAGACTTGTTCATCCCAGAGATGGCGTTTCGTTTGTTCGTGGCCATAGAAGCCTCAGGCTTGTGTACTTTGCCCGAACAACAGATGCGTTTGCCGCGCAAATCAGAGTTGATGTTGCGGCATTCAGTAGACTGCCCACCACCATCTTGGTTGGCAGAGAGTAGTGGTTCAATGGTGCGTACCGCAGCGACGGCGCACTCAATGTCCACTTCCAGTGTGCATTGCTCAGTGGCAATGTTGCAGGGCATTAATGCTAGACCGCATAATGCAGAGTACCCCACGGTACCAGTAGTCCCAATGCATAGCGCATGGGAGGAGTCAGAAGTAGACTTAGCCGTGACTCAACCTGGCATGGCTGACATCATGGAAGTTGATGACTCAGGTTCTGACTCTGAATACGACTCAAAGTCATGTATGAGCGTGTGCAGTAGTCCAGAGGACATGAACATTGACGCAGAAGTCAGTGCTCAACCAGTTGCGGCCGTAGCGGCGCGCAAAAAGCTTGGCGGTGGTACAGACCCACGCCTTGCTCCAGGTGAGCTCAGAGCAGCGCTCAGGCGCGCTGGTTTAGACTCGCAGTCACTAGGCATATTAGACCATATGCGCGATGTCCAGAAAGACATCACAACTACTACACAAGAAAGTGTAGCAGAAACTGTAAAGCGTCTCGCAGATGAGATTGCGATACAGAGAGAGCAGGTTCAATTACCTCCAGTAGACCTTGCAGTAGGGTCAACCGAACCTAGTTCAGTGGCACACTCTCAGTTAGAGGGGCCAGTGGAGTACATACGGCCAGTCGCTGGCGTTGTACCCCCAGGGCAAATGTTTGTCTCAGCGTCACTGCGTGTTCAGAGTAACTCGCGAACGCCGAAAGAGTTATATGTGCGTGCAATGGTGGATTGCGGTGCTACCGTAACCATCATGGGCAAGCGCATAGCAGACAAAATGCCAGGCAGCTACATATGCTCACCTCAAAAAGGTGACTACACTCAGATCCTTTTGGCAGATGGCAAGACGTCGCTGCAGATCAGTGGTGTAGTTAATGCATGGCTGAGATTCGAAAATAAAATGTTTTTACACAAGTTCTATGTGGTGAACACACCCATGGATGTGTTACTTGGTACAGACTTCTTTGCCCCACACGGCTCAGTAATCTCGTATCATGGTGGTAGCCCAGCCTTTTTCCCAGGGGGACTAAAAGGCGTAGCTATACGCCCAGTGCATGAGAAAGCGCGCACAGACAATGCGAGCACACATGCAGCTAGTTTAGCCAGTTGCAAAGGCAATGGCAGTGCTGAGACTGCAGAAGCGCCAGTAGCGCCCAAGCAGTGCTCAGTGAGAATGGCATACAATACTGTGCTGGCACCATCGTCAGAAACGATCGTGGAGCTTACGCTGTTTCCCAAAGTGAAGCGCGTACAGCCCTATGAGGCTTTGCTCATACCAGACCAAACAGTTACCACGGAAATAATGAGATGCAAAGGTGTTAAAGCTAACATTACTGCGCTCACCGTAAATGCCAGTGGCACAGTATACGCAACATTGAGCAATACTTCAATGTATCCAGTATACGTACGCCGCAACACCTATTGGGGTAAAGTAACCCCATTAAAAGCAGATGACCTGTTAGAAGTGCAAGAAGCAACTCAACAGGCACTGCAGACCAAACTGCTAGAAGTAGCAGTCAGAAAGCATTCAGAAAATGCTCAGTTGGTGGCAGGAATAGCTGCGGCCATTGGCAAAACTACCATAGAGGTTGCACAAGAAGTGCAAAGATTAACAGAGCTAAGTCAAAAGCACAATGCTCAGTCAGAACACTGCACAGATGCAGAGTTACAAGAAATCCTTGAAAAAGATGGTAAATTAGCACCTCATTTACAAGGAAGGGGGAGAGATGGCCCATGGTACCCTTAAAACAAAAAGCATTAGACATGCTCAAAAAGCACAGAAATGTCTTTGCAAAAGATCCCAAAAATCCCAGAGTCACTCAACACTTTAAGATTGATGTTGACACGCAGACGGCAGAGCCGGTGGCCGACAAAGCGCGGCACTGGGCATTTAAAGAAGCCGAGTACATCATGCAACAGATTCAGATGATGGCAAAGCGCCAACAAATTGAACCCTCAGACAGTGCTTGGGCAAGCAACCCAGTGCTAGTTGTTCAAGGCGATAAGATTCGCTTCTGCATTGACTTCAGAAAGTTAAATGCAGTTACGAAGAGAGACAGTCATGGCTTAGGCAACATGGATGACATGATGCGAGCTGTGCAAGGTGCGAGGATTCTGTCCTCATTAGATCTGGCAGCGGGATATCACCAAATTCCGTTGGCAGAAGGAGCCAAAGCTAAGACAGCATTCAGGGCCCCAGACGGCTCGCTGTGGCACTACAAGGTATCACCTTTTGGCTTAGTGAATTTGCCAGCGCAATTCACCAGACTGATGCACAACGTGTTAGGAGATGCTTTGGGCTCTCACGCGTTAGTGTACATCGACGACGTGCTGGTATACGGTACGGACGTTGAAGACCACATTGATCAGCTAGACGATGTGTTAGGCCGCATAGGTGCGGCAGGCATGAGCGTGTCTCGTCCCAAGTGTCAGCTTTTTCAAGCTGAAGTCAAGTTTCTAGGCCATATAGTTGGCGCAGCAGGAACCAGACCCGACCCTGACAAGGTCAAGGCCATGTTTGACATGAGTCCACCCATAAAGAATGGGCGGGCCGACAAACAGTTAGTGCAAGTGGTTATGGGAGTATTTAACTATTACAGGAGGTATGTACCCAATTTCGGGGCAATATCAGAGCCTATAGTAGCCCTAACCAAGAACAAGTCAGACCTAGTCTGGGGGCCCGCGCGGCAGCGCGCCTTCGACAGGCTGAAGAGGGCCATGTGCCTAGTCGCATAGTCATGCACCCAGATTTCAGTTTGCCATTTGTATTGTACACCGACGCCTCTAAAACGGCAACAGCAGGTGTGCTTACGCAATCCAGACCCGTAACAGAGGTCGAGAAGGCAACTGCAGGGCAGCCATACGCCAGTACTGGCAGGCGCCGTATAGCTGAAGGTGAAGAAGTCAGAGAAGTGGTCGTTGGCTACTTCAGCAAACTGAACTCAGAACCTGATGCTAAGTTGGGAGCAACAGCAGTTGAGTGTCTAGCAGTAGTGCTGGCACTTAACCACTTCAGGCCCTACATTTGGGGTAATCCTGTTACAGTGGTCACAGACGCTGCAGCGCTCAGATGGCTTTTAACGTTGCAAGACTACAATAACGGCAAGCTACTTAGATGGGCTATGCGCATACAAGAGTATGACGTTACCATTCAGCACAGACCTGGCAGAAGAAATGCCAATGCTGATGCCCCATCCAGACTGCCTCAGCAGGCAGAGTGAGACGCTGAACGCTCTACAGAGCCAGCAGATGAACAGTGGCCAGATGCAGTCCCCAGCATGGATGCACCACCTTCGGGCGTGCGCTTTGCTGATGATGCCACTAGAACGCACAAAGTAGCCGACGTGAACAGCTGCCGTGGTTACACAGCGGATGCACGTTACGGTCCCGCGTTCAAGTTCAACGAGGCCGTCGCCGTGTCAGGCGCGGTGGCCGCTAGACTAGCCGCCCTGTCAGCTGTGGAGTTAACACAGTTATTAGACAGACGGTTAGATGACTCCACAGTGGAGGAGGCTGAGTTTGATGAGATTGAGCTCAACACAGCATATGCCGAGCCAGTGCAAAAGTACTCTGACTCGTGGGAGCAATCCCAGGCGCAGCGACTCTTAAGACAGATCGCATGCGACAGGCGGCGCAGCATAGGTTCAAAGAGAGCCAAATGCAGCGTCACTACAGCTCAGTCAGCTGAGAATACGAGCGCACTTGAAGAAGGTGAACTTTTAGAAGTTGACGCTCCAGCTGAGACTGAAGAAGCAGACGAACCACCGGGTGACGATGGTGAGGCTGTCTTAGGCAAACGTAAAAAAACGTTGCCCAGACCAGAAGTAATACAATTGTTGAAGCAAGTTGCCGAAGGGGGCTCACAAGCCACACCGGTGATGCTCAGCAAAGTCGCTTTTCTTGAAATTCAGAAAGCGGATGGCTTCTGTCAGGCGGTGAGCAAGATGCTTACCGTGGGAGATATTCCCGAGGGCGCAGAGCTAGCTGCTCACGTCTTAGCGCAACAAGAGCAGTATACCATTGAAGAAGATGGTCTCTTGGTGCACAGTGCAACAAGCCACCCCAAGAGAGGTATGGTGTTGTTGCAGTGGGTAGTGCCAGTTGCACTCAGAACCCTAGTCATGCGCTTAGGGCATGATGATGCTAGTGCTATGCATTGTGGCATAGGTGCTACGCACACACGTATTTTCGAGAGATATTACTGGCCTGGTATGGGCGCAGACATACGAGTGTACGTGCAGAGTTGTATGACGTGCCTAGAACGCAAGCACGCCAGCTCCATTCAATATAAGCAGTGGTTGGCTGAGCCAGTGCGCATGTGGCAACGTCTCAACATTGATATCACAGAGCCTGGTATCCAGTCCGCAGCGGGGCATAAGTATGTTCTGACAATTGTGGAGACGAGGTCCGGTTTTGTATGGCTAGCCGCTATGCATGGCCAGGGTACTAAAGATGTAACCCCGCACCTCATGACAGTGTTCCTAGAGGTTGGAGCACTAGTGGAGGAACTATGCTCAGACAAGGGCAAAGTCTTCCTTGGCAATGTGGTCAGTGACCTTTGCAGAGCGTTTAAAGTTAAACGCATAGAGACCAGTGCATACCACCCACAGACCAATGGTGTGGCAGAACATGCAAATGGTCGTGCTAAGAAGGCACTAGCATCTTGGGTCAGCGCTCAGCAGACAAACTGGCACGAAGGCTTAGAGCTCGTACAGTTTGTGTTGAGGACAACTCCCCGAGATGAGACAGGATTGACACCCTTTTTCTGTGTGTACGGTCGCGAAGCTTCTCTGCCACATGATGCATTTATGCACGAAGATGGCAGTAGAAAGCTAGACCTACACGAGGAAATTGAGCGCAAGTTAGACATGCTTGAGCTCGCAGACAAGGTTGTGTCAAAGGCGCTGCAGTTGCGCGCCCAGAAGATCACTAAGCGCAACGAAGCAGTTAAGCGTGCAGTGAAGTTCGCGGTCGGTGACTATGTCATGATCAGACTACCTAAGCAGAGAGACAGATCAGCTGCTCTAGACGCTAGGTATGTGGGGCCTTGGCAGATTGAGGCTCGCACAGGCGAATCAGGTCTTTCCTTCATATGCAGAATGATGGGCAGACGAGTCAGACACACCACAGCTCATGTAGAGAACATGAAACCATTTCACAAGAGGCCTAATGCCATGGTGGAACCTGGTGTGCATGCCACGCTTAGCCCACATCAAGTGGAAGAGCTAGCAGATGGCGAGAGACTGTACAGAGTTCTAGACCGCCAAGTGAGCCCTAATGGTTCATGGCAGTACAAGTGGCAGTCCAAAGATGGCAAGTCGCATGCATGGGTGTCGGAAGACGACATGCTGCAAGAAGTCATGCCATGGACATTGGATGCTTTTCACGCGCTCTATGAGCTGCGTAACGAAGGAAAGCTACCCGCATATGCCATCAGACCCACACCCAAAGAAGATGCAAGTATGCGCCGAGAGAGCGCGCTGCAGCTTTATCCCATCGGCACAGCGCTGGTGAGGGAACACAGGGTTAAATTGGGAGGCCCACTTGCTTACGTATGGGGGGCAGTAAAGAACTTTGTATCACCATACTGGAGGATCAGATATGTAGGTGGCGAGTGGGAACAGATGACCCATACGCAGGTCAAGTCTGCCATACAGTTGGCAGAGGCAGTGCGTGACAAGGCCCGGAGACTGCAAGCGCGAAGTGCGCCGGACATTGCCAAGAGTGCAGGTCCCAGCTCCCAGGCTACGCAAAGTCTGCCACAATCCCAAAGTCTTTCTGAGGCAAGCCCAATTCAAGATTCTGCTCAGCCGCAGATCATATTGGTGAGACTACCCAGATTGCCATCTGATTTCGGATCAAGCTTTGAGGGTGAGGTGATCTGGTATCACTTCCCAACAGGCTGGAGCCGCGGCACCTTAGGCGAGTTTTACCCCGCAAGGTCGCAGTTCACGTTCGACGTGCTGTTTGACGGTGAGAAGACCGTCAGGCGTATGCGTTTACGTCCGAGTGACTACCGCACGCCTAAAGACAGTGCGCATTCCTCATGGAACGTGCTCGCCGCTCGCCCTGTACCCTTAGAGGAGAGATAGTTGTGGGGACTCCAGTTGAGTCACACCTGGGGCCGAGAACTCCCTTTTCCTGCAGAGAGGATTCACCTGAATAGCAGGTTTGCCTCCCAGGTTTTTAATGGGATTTTCAACCAGTTTTAATTGGCCTCCTGCTCAGTAGTGCACCAAGTGCGAGCAAGCTACAACTATCAGAAAAGTGCAAGTCGACGGTCAGCTACCCGCGTCACATTCAACTCCGCATCGAGGGCGATGCTCAACAAGGAAGGGGGATCTGATACGGCTTGGGGGTATATTAGCATAAGCAGTTACACCTCATAGCCCTTACAGGTCATCCTTCGACCTCTATGGTCACCCTAGACCTTCAAGTTTGCATGTGAGTAGATGTCTGTTCTAGAGGTCAGACTAGACCTGGTTCAGTAACATTGGTCACATGCCAAAGGGCACATCAGTTTGCTGTGCACAACATCAGTCTAGGAGTTACGAGGTGTTGTGAAGCCTGTGCAAGACAGCAGCTGTAGCAGACTCCTTGAAGCCCCAAGCCTTCCTACGTGACGCGTGCAACAATAAGACCTATCGGTAAGCGCTCCCATTTCATTCTATTCTACTTCAGCATGTTCTCTGAGCTGTCTGCCTGTGATTGCTCTTCCAGCTTGCATGTTTGCATTTATGACAGCATCACATGGTAGCCTGTTTCATGTTCACAAGTGTCCGTGGTCCGGGAGCCTCACAGCGCATGATCTTGACACTGGTTCTTTTAAGAAATTTCACATCTGAGGCCATTGGTGATGCATCATTATGCCCATATCATCAGCAGGTGACAACGTCTTGTTACTCTCTACTGCAGCATGCCATCCAAGCATACCACAATCTAAAACCTTTGTGGGAACTGGGGTGCGCCAGTTGCCTGTGTGTGTGTATGCCGTGTGTGTAGCTACCAGTCGCTGTTGACTACCTGACCCGCTCCTACCTCGACCCAGCAATGACCCGTGTGCCGTGAGAAAGGGTGTGCCCCCTAACTCCCATAATAACCCAAGTAGGCCACCATGGTTGGCAAGTACAAGCAGAGCAAGGCGCTAAGGCTTATAGCATGGTTTTACAGGTGTCGAAGTGATTACAAACCAATAAGCACATGACGGCAGCATGAGCTGAGCACTGCCATCATTCTTGAGGTGACTTGCAGCAAGATACGAGCTCAACTCTCCAATTGAGCCCTTGCCACTGTGCGTCCAGGTGTTGTCGACACTTGTGCCATGCACGTGTCTCGGTACCTGTACGACATATGTGTGGTGAGGCGACCCTAGGTGGAGCCGTTGTTGAAGTAGGGTTGTGTAACCGCTTGGTACACGACATGCCTTTTGTGCTCTATACAAGATACCCAACACCATGACTTCCTGACAGGACTTCTCTCCACTGCCTTTGGCCGCTGGCTATGCTCTCATTTGATATGGGTTTGCACACAGCACATGGGCATGTGGAACTGAGGTCTCAGGAGTCGTAAGGTGTGTAGTTTCTAACGTAGTTCATAAACACAGCAGTGAGGCAACTCATGCTTATGATGGCGATCTCGGCAGGACTCATCATAAGCATGAGTTGCCTCACTGCTGTGTTTATGAACTACGTTAGAAACTACACACCTTACGACTCCTGAGACCTCAGTTCCACATGCCCATGTGCTGTGTGCAAACCCATATCAAATGAGAGCATAGCCAGCGGCCAAAGGCAGTGGAGAGAAGTCCTGTCAGGAAGTCATGGTGTTGGGTATCTTGTATAGAGCACAAAAGGCATGTCGTGTACCAAGCGGTTACACAACCCTACTTCAACAACGGCTCCACCTAGGGTCGCCTCACCACACACGCCCCCTGCATGGCTCTTCTGCTCCGCAAGTGGAAAGACATGCACACATGTGAGGTGCCCTAGGTGCTACACACTCAGTATCTCTACGAATGCAAGAACAGCAGCCCTCCGCTACCGCCGAAACTCTCGAAGAGAACGCGGGCGTCTGGCATATACCACTAACCCTCCGCTACCACCAAGTCTCAGAAAGACTGCAGCGCGTCTGGCCGGAGTAGTACCTGCGTTGCTGCAAACAATACAATCTTACTGCTGCAGCACAAAAACAAGTTTGAGCAAGCAACTTGCTCCGCTGCTATATGCGCCCCCGACATGTTGGCACTGCGCAATCAACGCAAGCAAACACACCACCATTCTACTTCAACGTACGCCCCCGACATGTTGGCACTGCGCACTAATCCCCCCCCAGCGTTTGTGTCGAACACACGCGCAAAACAAGTGCGCGGTGGCCGAAACAATCTTTAGGGTGGGCGGGTGGGTTTGTGCGTCCAGGTGTTGTCGACACTTGTGCCATGCACGTGTCTCGGTACCTGTACGACATCGCCCCCAGACACTACACTGCTGAGCCTATACCGAAGTAGTGTGGCGTCTAAAACGTACAGGCCCAGAGATAGACCTGCAAAACGCCTCCTGTCACGTCATTGCTAACGTGCAATATGCCAAGCGCTGTCATGTGTAACTGACCGAGCTGAGCAGGCCTAGCTACTCCGAGTAGTACTCAAGGTGTATCTGTAAGACACATGGCACAGAGAAGAGCTGCTGCTGTGTGTGTCTCACAAACATCAGCGCAATATGCGCTATGATGAGGAGCCTGATTGCTGCGGAGCGCCACAGCTGCGCTTGAGTGTGCGCCGCTGTGCGCACCTGCTGCTGCCAAGTCTGGCGGCAGCTGCGCGCCATCGCTGCCTCCCGCCTTGCTGACGCAGCGCGTGAGCATCACCTTGCGCCTCGCCTGGCGATCGCGCAGATGCTGCTGCTCCTCAGGCGTGTAAGCCGCCCAATACTCCCTCCTTTTCTGCTGCCGCCGTGTGAGCGGCCGCCCGACACTGCCGCCGGCCGCCGCGCTGTACGCCCGCCTGATGCCGCGTCCTCCCGCGTGCGCCGGAACGTGCAGCGCTGGCGTGCCGCTGTTGCGCGGAGCGCTGCTACCGCGCATGCAGCTGCTGCTGCTGTTGCCGATCGCGCCGCCGCCGCTGCCGCTGCTGCCGCTGCCGCCGCGCGTGCTGCCGCCAGTACCGCCGTGCCCGCCGCTGCCGCACACGCTTCCGCCGCTAGCACCGCTGCCGTGTGCATCGCCGCGCGCGTCGTTGCAGCGAGCATCGCTGTGGCTGCTATTGCTGCGCGCGCCGTCGCTGCTGTTGCATGCGCCGCTGCTGCTGGGAGTGTCGCCGCTGCCCCCGCACATGACTGATGTAAGCGCCGCCATGGGCGCTAATGTTAGCGCCGCCGTGGGCGCTGATGTTGCAGCGATATCAACACCGCTGATAGCATCTCCACCGTTAGCACCCGTGTTTGTGGGCACACGCGCTGCCGCAGCGGCCGCCTGCGCACAAGCAAGCTGCTCACGCAACGCCGCGCTCGCACGCGCTCCCGCATCGCACACCATGTGTAGGTGCACGCTTTGAGCGTCAGCTGCAGCAAGCCGCTGCTGCAGACCTTCCGCAAACGCTCTGCTGCTAGCAGCATCCTGCTCCAGCTCCGACACCCGCCTCAGCATTTGCGAAAGCAATGCTGAATCGTCAGCTGCTGCACCCTGTTGCTCACGCTGACGAGCGGGTGCTGGGATGCTGCTGGCCGCTGGTGTCACGGTGCTGGCTGATGAAGTGGTAAGCGACGCAGCCTGCACTGCTGCACGCAGGCCAGCATTCTGCGCTTCCAAACGCTGAACCTGCTGCTGCAGCTCCACTGCAAGCATAGCTGCTGCAGACGACTCCAGCTCCAGCACTCGCGCCTCCAGCGTACCTCGACGCGCTGAGCCCTCTGCTAGCTCCTGCTCCAAGTGCGCTTCCCCCTGCTCTAGCGCCTTGATGCGAGCCCACAGTCGGCCCTCTCGCCCGTCCGCCTCCTCCATCTGCTGCTCTAGGCGCTCGTTTACGCCTGTAAGCTGCTGCTGCAGTTGTTGCTGTTGCTGCTGGTGTAACTGCTGCTGTTGCTGTAGCCGCTCTTGCATCTGCTGCTGCATGTGTAGCTCCGCCAGCCTTGCCGCTACCGCTGCCTCCTGGCTGCTCACTGTACGATCTTGCAGCTGCAATACCCTCAGGTTTTCCTCAGCGACCCTTTCTTCTGTCTCCGCTAGACGCGTTTTGAGTCGTCGCTGAACACCAATTAGGCGCTCGCTGTCTGTATAGAAGTGCTCCAATGCATCGCATACACTCCAGAACTGCGGCTCAATCTGCGATCCCTTCATTTCCTCCATTCGCTGCCAGCTGCTGTATGGATTTCGTCCAACTGTGACAAGCCAGTTGTGAATTTCCAATGCCTCCTCACGACTTATAGCAGCACGTTCCTCCCCCCACACCATTTTGCTGCAAGCAAGAAGGTGTGCACGTGCTGTTGTTGAACCGATGCCGGCGTGCACCTACGGTTAGGCACGTCGCTGCACGCCAAAGCAGCGTTGCTGCTGCTGTTGCTGAACTGAAGGTGGCGCAGTAGTGTCGCTGTAGCTCGCCACAACTAGCACACGCCCCCAGCTGTTGAAATCGCGAAGCTCCGCCGACTGCCCCTGCTTGATGCTGCAGCACGAGCTCAACGGAGCTTGGCGCCGCGTACTGCTGCGCTAAGCCTTCCCAGAGTGTCTCCTGGCTGGCTAAAGACTGCCGAGATCTGCCATCATAAGCATGAGTTGCCTCACTGCTGTGTTTATGAACTACGTTAGAAACTACACACCTTACGACTCCTGAGACCTCAGTTCCACATGCCCATGTGCTGTGTGCAAACCCATATCAAATGAGAGCATAGCCAGCGGCCAAAGGCAGTGGAGAGAAGTCCTGTCAGGAAGTCATGGTGTTGGGTATCTTGTATAGAGCACAAAAGGCATGTCGTGTACCAAGCGGTTACACAACCCTACTTCAACAACGGCTCCACCTAGGGTCGCCTCACCACACCACCCAAGGCGTGCTACCACCAAGACATGCAACTATCATCCTCATGCACGCGAAGATGCCGCTTCACGACATGCGCCCCCATCCATGACGCCCAACGCGCGTCTGGATCAAATATCAGTGAAGCGTGCATAGGGAACTACTGCAATCCCGGCCTACTGTTAGTGGACCACGAAGCGGCCCCATTTAGCACAGCACACTGGCACCACTTTGCTGCACGACCAGGTGTCGTCGAAGCGTTTGCAACACCTGATCGCACATCACCAGCAGGAAGGGCGGCGACAGCGGCCAGCACGGTGGCGGCGGCACCGGCGGCGGCGGCGGCAGCACCACATGTTGACTTCGTGGCGCTGAAATAACCCTGCTGGTGTGTGGTTACATGCCTCTAATGCTGTACCTCATAAAGGTCACCACACGGCCCATTCCCAGCCCCGGCAACTGCCTGCCTACAAGCAACACACGCTACAGCGCAGCGTGTACGCTCACTCCCCCACTACTGCGCATCCGCCTAATGCGTGCACGCACCCCCCCCCCCACTACAACCCCGACACCACAACCTTTGTGTGTAGGCCCATCATAGCATAGTGTGGATGGCCTGAGGTGCGCGCTGGTGGACACGCATTTGCACCTGTATGGAGAAAACTGTACACCTGGCGCCTAATCTCCCCCGCATTTCCTTCACAGGAAAAAGGCTTGGAAGTTCGGCTGCGGTACGTCTCGCAGCAAGACCGCCCGAGTTCCCGCGCCACCAACCAGGCTGACGACCCATAAAAAAAAAAGCGGCTCCCTCCTGCTGCTCCAAGTCGAGCCCTGAGCAGGGCTCGGCTGTCTCCCGCGTCCATGCCCAAGCACTGCTCGGCAACTCGCCGCAGCAGGCTCCGCGCCATGTGGCATCGCGCTCACACACGCTAGGGCATCTTGAAGTAGAAGTTTAAGTGTCGTCATGGCTTCTTGAAGTTGTTGATGAAGTTGCTCGGCTGCGGCAGCGGGTGAAGTAGAATGTTGAAGATTGATGCCTATTGCCAGCATGCCGGTGTGGGTGTTGAAGAGGTCCGTGCGGCGGCGGTGTTGTATGTCAGTGATGGTATCCGCCGCCAGCACGTGGTGTTGTTGTGGAGAGGGCAGGGCGGTGACGCGCTGGGCTAGCGCTTCGCGCTGCGAAAGGGTGTCTCGGACTGGTATCATCGGGCTGGCGCTGAGCGCTGCCAACTGGTCTTGGAAATGTGGGCAGCCGCCGTCACCTGACGAGCGCGCTCTCAGGCCCGTGGTCATACGCGCCACAACTCACTGTGCGCTAAGCATCCAGCTGCTCCCGCCGCACTAAGAGTGACCGGACCTGCGCGCCCAGCACGTTGTACAGACTGCCGAGTACCAGTGTTTGAAAATGACAGCTGATGCAAGAATTTGGACTTTGTCAATGAACATTACAGCAACTGCCTGCGCAGGGGGTTGCCAGAATTTGCCAACACGCTCAGTGAAAAAAAGGGGAAGAGAAGTGGAGGCTGTAGATGAGTTTAGTGAAGTGAGAATCGCCTTTGACCCAGCGGCCCTTGTAGCGACTCACAAACCCTGACAGCTGCTCTACCAAAACATCTGGCTCTGCTGCGTCTACAGGGGTGATGAACTCCACTGTACCATCATTTGTCACATGCACCACATAACCATCACAACTATCTGTAGAGCCCTCAACCCATGCTGCTACTGAGACTCTCACAATATCACCTTTGGCAAATGGGCACTGCGAGCGACTTGAAGCTGAAGTTGAAGTTGATGGTGCATCAGCTGGATCGACAGGTGCGCGGGCCTTGTCAGCAGTAGATAAATCAGGTACATTCGGTGGAAGCGGTGCTGCAGTTCGTCTTTCAGATACCAACTTGAGTCTGCTGCAGTGAATGTACTTGAGCATGACTTGACCCGCATGTGCTGCTTTCAAGACATAAGTATTAAGGCCTGGTATGCGCCTCTCAACAGTGCATGGACCCAACCAACGCTCAGCTTTCAGTTTGCGGCTAAGCCCCTTGCGCACTGGCGGATAATGAACTAAAACGCTATCTCCCGGCTGAAACCTACGTGCATACCCCTTTTCACGCGCTGCCTTTGTGCGTAACCGTTCTTCCTGCTCCTGCAGCGAAGTTTGAACAAGTCTGTGCCCTTCCTTAATGAGCTCGTGAATTGCCTGAAGATGTTCAGCTGCTGATTTCCACTTCGTCGGCAACTTTGAGGTTTTCAAATCTCCTATCATGGCCTCAAATGGCAGTATTGGCTCACGACCGTACAGCATGCGAAATGGTGACATACTGTAGGTAGCATTAGTGCAAGCTCGATGATTGAATAGGGCATGTGGCAATACGGTATCCCAGTTCCTCTGGTTGTCTTCTACCATCATAGAGAGGAGGTTTACTAGTGTGCCATTGGTGCGTTCTGTCAGACCATTGCAGGCTGGGTGATATGGAGATGTGAACCGCTGCTCAATGCTCAGCAAGCGAGTCAGCTCTTTCATTAACATGCCCCTGAACTCTTTTGCATTATCGCTTAGAAACATTTGCGGACACCCATGCCTAGGTATGATTTCACTCACAATGATCCGCGCAACCGTTGCAGCTGACTTGTCTGGTATTGCAAAGGCCTCAGGCCACCTTGTCAGATAGTCTGTGAAAACCACAATGTAACTATTGCCCCTACGTGTTTTTGGGAATGGCCCCACTATATCAAATCCTACTAACTGGAATGCATGCTGCAAATCGATATCCCCAAACCCGTGAATGCGCACGCGCGTGTCTCGTTTTGACTTTCGCTTCTGGCAAGCCAGGCACGTGAGCACCCACTGAAAAACATCTGAGTACATTCCTGGCCAGAAGTACCTGCGTCTCAGCTTGTCATATGTGCGTGCAAAGCCGCTATGTCCACCTCCCAGCGCGCCATCATGACATTCGTCAAGTACACGTTCTCGCAGAACTTTTGGTAGTACTAGCACATCAGAGCTCATCTTATGTGACCTACCCCCTGCTGCAAAATACAGCTTCTTATCACGCAAATAATATCCTGCCTTCTCATACGACCGAGCCTCTTCCACTTCCTTAGGTGACAAACCGTGAGGGGGACCACCTGCTTGAGTAGTCATGTACTTCACTACCTTTCCCAACACTGGGTCATCTACCAGGGCAGTCACTATGTCGCTTGGCTGAACATGAGAGTGCGAGTGTTGAGCGCTGCTACTACTATTTTCTACTGGGGTACCGGACTCCTCATCACTGTCGTAGTCGCCCCCATCGTCGAGCGTCGGTTCTTGGTCCGCGTCCTCATCGTCGTCCTTGGGCCAGAGCTGCGCTACGCCGGTGGCGGTGATGTTCACTGATGCTATCTCGATGCCGCTTGTGCTTGAACTTGCATCTTCAACTTCATCAAGCCCTGCACACGAACGGAGTGGAGCAGCAGCTACCGGCGCACGCGGGGTGCGCAACGCGCGCGAGGGGTCGAAACGCAAAATTTTTGCTATGCTAGGTGTTGACTGCCTCCCGCCCCCACGCTGTGAGGCACACGCAGCGTTAGTAAAGGCAACACCTGCAGACAGCAGTTCATATGCACCTTCTTTGATTCGAGAGAGAGCATCAGCATTACCATTCTCTTTTCCTGGCCTGTGCACAATGTCCATGTTATACTGCTGCAGTTCAGAGATATATCGCTCTTGGCGCTTAGTGCGCGGTTCAGAGCCACCCATCAGATGAGCCAACGCTGAGTGGTCTGTTTGGAGCGTGAAGGTTTTTCCGTTGTGCAACAGCTGTCTGAAGTAATGTATACCTTCCACTGCTGCTAATGCCTCCCTGTCGTATGTCCCATAATTCCGTTCTGCCCCTTTTAATGTCCTGCTATAGTACCCCAAAGGATGCTCACCATTGACTGGGCAAATCTGCGTCAACACTGCCCCCAGACCGTAGTCAGAAGCGTCTGTCTGCAGCACTAACTTAACTGTGCCATTCAATATGCCTTTTAAATCGGGATGCGCTAATACAGGGGATGTTTTCAAGGCTTCTTTCAGCACGCTCCATGCAGCGATGCAGTCATCAGAGAGCACAAACGGCACACCCTTGCGCGTCAGGTTCACCAAAGGCTCCGTAATAGTAGAGAAGTGCTCAATGTACTGGCGGTAATATGCGGCCATGCATAGGAATGACCGCACATCATGCAAGTCGGATGGCAAGGGGATTTTGTCAATAGCTTCAACTTTAGTGGGGTCCACACGCCTGCCACTAGCATCCACCACGTGCCCCAGGAACTTCACCTCCTTCATTGCAAAATGACACTTGCTAGGCTTAAGCTTAATTCCTACTGAGATCATGCGGCTCAACACAGTCTCAAGGTGCCGCATGTGCTCTTTAAAAGTTTTGCTGAAAACTAGAATATCATCCACATACACAAGCGCGTATACCCAAAGAGCATCATGCCCCATTGCAAGTTGCATCAAACGCTGAAATGTAGACGGCATATTCATCAGCCCCATTGGTCCTACTTTCCATTGGTAACAGCCCCATTTGGTTTGAAACGCGGTTACAGGCCTGGACTCCCTATCAAGTTCAACATGCCAAAAGCCTGCCACTGCATCCATGGAACTAAACCACTCTGACCCGCTGAGCACTGAGTGCACTTCGTCAATGCGCGGCAGGGGAAAACCATCCTGGCCCCCACCCTTCTCCTTTACCAGTTGATTAACCGCCCTCAGGTCTTGCACTACTCGCAGCCCACCACACGGCTTAGGCACTATCACGAGTGGTGAATTCCACGGAGAGTTTGACGGTTCAATCACACCCTTCTTCAACAAAAAGTCTATCTCCTTCCAAAGAACTTCAAGTTCCTTGAGGCTGTACTTGCGCAAGCGCGCACGCACTGGCCTAGCATCCCCTACATCGATGTGATGACGCACCAACATAACCTTGCCTGGTTTGCCATCAAATGAGAAAATGCCGTTGCGAGCCATTTTACGCAACAATTCAGCCAATTCAGTCCGTTGTCTGTTTGTGAGGTGCTCCATCTTGTCAACTTTGAACGCGGCCAACCACTCCAACTCCCGCGCTTGTTGCACTGCTTCCTCGTCTAATTGCTCTTCCAGCTCAGCGCCGGCGCCTACACCAGGTTGTGCTTCAACATCAACTTTCACCTCTGCCTTAGCGTTAGCTTGAGCGTTAGGGACGGCAGTGCAGGGCTCACCTGTCGGCGGCGGTTCCGCCGGGGGTCGCATCTTGGGAGCGTCACCACTCGGCGTCTCACTTCTTGGGGTAGGGCTGGCTGGCGCTGTTGTCTCCGTTGTAGCAGCCCCTGGTGCAGATGCGGCAGTTGAGCTTGCGCAAGCGGCGGTGCAGGAGGCAGTGGTACTTTCCTGGGGAGCGTCAGAGCGAGTGGGGTGAGTATGCAAGCAAGCCTCCGCAAATAGGTCTGCTGCTGCTGCCGCCTTGAGCTCGTCGCCCCCAACTGAAGAGGCTTCCGCCGGAGTCAGACATCCCGCTGCAACCATGAAGCAGAGAGTGGCCAGGCGCTCATTTCTACGCAGCGCGGCCAAGCGCGACGCTAGTGCAGCTCGAGTCGACGTGTCTTCAACTTTCGACGACAAGTGTAGCAAGTTGCGTGCGATGTCTGCCTCATGCTTTGAGGCCTCTTGATTCCACAAATCTTCATCCAACAAGTGCAGGTATCCTAACTTCACTCCCAACTTCAACCTGCTTGTGGTTTCCAGAAGCGTCAAATTAATGCTCGCTGTCTGTTGCATGGGCTCAACCAACACACGTTGCCTGCGCACGGCCCAGTGCCCTTTGTCATCAGCCAGGCCTTCAAGCACGTAGTTGCCTGGCGCAAGCATATGGCGCCACATGACCTTTACAACCATACCATCTTTCGTGGGCTGCACCCGCGCGTACCTTCGCGCGAGATATACTGACGCGCAACGTCGCTGCACTGCACCTTGCTCAGCTACTAGCACCACGTTATCCCAGCCAGGCAAATCATGATCGGCGGCAGCGGCAATCTCCGGATTCTCTGACACATGCGTGTTAGCAAAGCGTTGGTCAACTCTGTGCATCGCCAGCTCATACGCCTGCATCATTGTGAGGGTACCGGGTTTGCGCGCCCTTCCACTACGATGACCATCCGTGTCATCTTCGCTGTCCGCCGCGGCGTCGCTGTCGCTGCCTTGGGTTTGCGCGCCTTCTGCGTCGCTTGATGCTGCCGCCGCGGCACCTGCCGGCGGTTGCGCGCCGGATTCGCGGCTGTTGTTGTACCCCGTTCCCATGGCACGGCCCTGCATGTTCTTCAGCATTCTGAGCACGGGCATGTTGTCGAGCAACGAGGACATGACCAGCGGCCCTACGGCGCGGCCTGCAGATGGGTGATCATCAGGCAAGTCATATGGGCCGAGCGTCTGCACAAAGATGCCGTCTTCCAGCATGCGCGGCTCGATGCGCGCGCGCTGGTGCTGCCTGTCAAACAGCGCGGGTTCAGTACGCAGGGTGCGCAAGATGAAGGACATGACAGGCGCAAGAAGTATCTGCCCACTGCCCTTGGCGAGCACTGACTGCGTCACACCAGGCGGCACGTTCAACCACCACAGACCGTTAGCACGCAGCAAGTCAGCTTGAGACGGTGTATAGCGCTGCTCCACCGGGTAGCGCAGATCGGCATTGCGCAAGTCAGCCTGCGCGGGCTCATGAAAGGCATGAAAGTGACGGGCGACGAGCGTCACAACACTGGTGGTTGAGTCATGCGTCCAGCGTGCCTGCGCATTGCGGGGCGGCAGCACGTACACAGGATGGTTGATGCCCCACATCTCTTGTAGGGTTACCTGTAGGCTGCCTCTGCGGTGCTTCACCGCCTCCAGTGAGCCTGCCACGCGGCGCAACGCGTCAACAACGACTTCATCGCCGCGCACCATCAGGAAGAAGACGCGCTTGCGCAAGTTCGGGAAGCCCACATCCTCGCCTGCAAGCAGAAACGAGAGTATGTGGTACTCTGCCGCGTGCGCGGCCTGCAGCGCGTGCACGCCATTGACGGTGGTGCCCAGCTGTGGCACATTCTCCAGCAAGAGCACTTTCACATTGTGCTCAATTGCTTTCTGCACAAGCTTTGGGGTGAGTTCAGTAATTTCAGTCTCCACCACCTGGCTACCCTTCGGTCTGTACTTGTTGGCGCTTACCTCTTCACACCGAGTACTGACCAGCACCATGTCAGGGTCCACCTCGTCAATCCTCCTCCACACGGCTTCCGAAGTGTAGTCTCCCAAGATGAACGGCACATGCGGGTGAGAGCGTTGAAAGATGGCAGCGTATTCTTCACTAACATCCACCGCCAGCTGCACCTGTGCGCCTGCCATGAGCGCTCCCATTACAGCGCTACCTATGCCACACCCCAGATCTACCACCTTGAGGTTAGGCACTTGCATGTCTGGCACATCAGGGTACTCACCGCGCTCCACCGCTGAGATCAGTCCCCAGCGCTCAGGGTGGCAATCAGCCACCACCCACTCTACGCCCCCCCTTTCGGGTAATGTCCTGAGCGCCTGTTGTCGTCTAGCTCACCAACTGCCACTTCAACTTCAACTGTATCTGGCGGCTCAACTGAAGCGCCACTCTCAACTTCGGGCGCCCCATCTGCAACATCAACTTCACCATCAACAGACGCCTCATCTGCAGTGTCAACTTCAACTTCCTCAGGCACTTCATCAGCGTCAACTTCAACTGCGCACCTGTCACCACACCATTGCTCGACATCACTGCCTGTGTCATATATCTCACCTGCGCCTGTGACCAAGTCTGAGTCTGACTCTACAGACTCGCGCTCCGCGTCGCTGCTTGCTTCAGCGGACGCGCACACCACATCCAGCTCCCAGCCCTCAGGCGGCAACTGCTCAACACTTATGATGCGCTCATCAGCCAAGTTGTCCAAGTCAATTGGTGCCTCTACACGCTCCTGCACGGGTGCTGCACCATTGCCTAGCACAAACTTTGGACTCGGCTCCCCCTCTGCCAGCGGGCTTTCCTGCAGCAACTCAGCGGGCAAAGAGCCAAACTCGTACCTGCACACCGTCGGCTCCTGCGCTGGCTGCCGCAAGTGCGACCACAACGTACTCTGCACACCGGCACCTCTGCTACCTCCACCTTGGTTGGCGCTGCGCCACGAGTCCCTGATCCTATCTACGTCTTGCGGGCTCAGCGCTTTTGCGGCCTTGTCAGGCTTGTCAGGGTGCTGCACAAGCACCGGATTCTTGCTGCCCAAGATGTCCAGACGCATACGTGTCAGCACCTCCCAGCTGATCAGGAACTGCGGCTCAACCTTGTCACTGACGTGGAAGTCAACTGCCATCTGCACACCTGCCAGTTCAACTTCAAGTGACACCATGAACATGACGGCGACCAAGTGACGCCCCACGCCCCTTATCGCCTTATACTGCGGCTGGCGCTGCGACCGCTCCAAGTCCTTTGCCTTCTGCGGATCCTCATCTTTCAGCCTACGCAACAGCAGGCAGTATGCGCGGAATTGCATGACACTGCATCCGGCGCACGAGTCCAGGTGCACGATTGCGTCCAAGACCCTATGTACCTTTGCCTCCACCGCCAGGATCATGGTCCGCGCAACTGGTGCACTGCTGATTGGCTGTGCGCCCGTGACACAGACCAGGCAACTTACCTCCGCCACATCAGCGCCGCCCTCAAATCCACACCAGGCAGCAAAACGTCCAAACTCATCAGGGCAGCACAAATCACATACATCACCTGCACCTGGGTCCACAGCGAAGTACATTGAGGGCTCGAACTCGTAGATGCCGCCCTCCGCGACGCGCCCTGCCAGGTGGTGGACCGCTGGTAGAAGTCGTGCGGCGCCGCCGTCGATGCCGCCACCGCCGGCGGCACTGCCAAGCAGCATCGCCAGTGCTGACAGGCCCTGCGCAAGTGTGCTGGGATGCGCAGCGCTCAACGAAGAGTAGTTAGCGACACTTGGGCCGGGGTAGCGCTGAGCGCTACCGCCGGCATATGGGCCTTGGCGAGTGTTCGCATTGTAAGCGCCGCCGCGGCGCTGGTCGCTCCATGGACTGCGATACCCCTGGTCTGTTGGCCTACGCGGTGCAGCGGCGAGTTGATCGAACCGCTGCGAGAAGTGATCAAAGCGCTGGTTGACATCGCTGTCGCGCTGCTGCAGATGAGATTGCAGCATTTGCATGGAGTTGTTGAGCGCCGTGAGGCCCTCCTGCAGAGGTGCAAGCTGAGAAGGCAGGCCTGCAGCGCCCTCATCACCTGCAACAGGCATAGCGAGAGGCCTTTCGGCGCTGCCGTCATCGTTTCCCTGCGATGCCATTGGGTCAGTCATGTATGCATCAGGAGAGCGTCTCTTGTCCAACTTCTTCTCCTTGGCCAGATAGGCATGCACACTGAGGCTCTTGTTAGCTGCCACCTTCTTCTCCTTCAACTCCAAGTCAGCACGCAACTGCGACAGCTTCACATTCTCTGACTGCCCTTGCTCCAACATGTTCACGTATTCCACCAACTTCTTCTTGAACGCTGCTACCCGCTCCTTGGCATCTGAGGGGCGTTCAAAAACTCCCAGCAACCCCCAGATGTAACGCTCGCGGTACAGTGATTTGGTACGCCTCTCCACTTTCTGCAGCGTGAAGTCCAACATCTTGCCATAGTCCAGGAGGAACTCCACTACTCCTACACCTGCCTCCAACACCAACCGCTTCAACTTGCTCACGGCTTTGCCGCGCTGCATTGACTCACTGTATAGCTCAAGCAAGTACAACCTCAACTTCTGCACCTGCTCACCAGACAGGTTGTCATCTTCACAGTTGGTGCTCTGCCAGGCATGGATGCGTTTGCGCAGCTGAGTGGACAGAGCCTGATGCCACAGCACAACAATGAAGCCTGGGCATGTCCTTTCCTTCGACCTAGGCCCCGGTATGCGCTGCCCGCCTGCCACTACACGACTCTCGCAAGAGCTCAACCACTCTGACATGATGCACGTCACAGAGTCCGGACTCACAACCTTGTTCTCAACGTTCTTGTACTCGGTGTTAGCATCTGGCGGCTCCTCGCTGAAGTACAGCGTGGGGTGCGTAATGCCCTTGATTTCCTTGATGACCTGCGTGGCAACAATGTGAGTCCCCGACTTTGCGCCAAACTCTGCGTTGTCGGCGAGGGCATCAACTTCAACTTCACTCTTGCCCTCACTATCCTCCTCAACACCGCCGCCATCTCCTGACGAACCGCCGTCATCACCACCCCCACCGCCTGATCTGCCCTGCGCACGCCGCGGAGGCCTATCGCCCTTCCCGCCTCTTGCATCTCTACTGCGGTTACGCGAGGACCTGTCGTGACGCGCATCAGCATCCGTGTCTGAACTGTCATCATCGTCATCACCACCACCGCACCGCCACCGCCTGCAGCGTTCTTGCGCTGTCTGAGCGATGAGCGTGTACTGCGCGCGTCACCATCGTCACCATCCCCACCGCTACCGCTTTCAGCGTTCTGGCGCTGCCCAAGCGATGAGCGTGCACTACTGGTGGTTGTCCTGGAGGAGGCTTAAGCTTGCGCTGCGGCTCAACTTCAACTTCAGCGTCGTGCGCACTTGTACCGGCCCGCTCCCCTTGCGCACTGCTGCCACCCATTGCCTGCCTCACTTCCCACCCAGAATTTGGTGCTATCGCGCTATCTTTCACCCTCAGCACCGGCGCGGGACTGCGCTTGTCCTGCTGAACAGGAATTCCGCACGCACTGGCACATGCTCAATCGTCATAGTCCTACCAGTCTTGCGGGCGTAGTTTGGAATCCCCCAACGCAGCCTAGCGGGTTTGATGGACAGGGCCACGGAGGTGTCCTCCTCATTCTCTACGAGCCAGGCCAGTGTGGGCCCAGGCCACAAGTTCCACCCTTCGCCCTTGAATGGCGCTACGGGCAGCACCGGACGTGACCACCATGGATCCCCCCTCAAGTCGAGTTCTGACACTGGCACCTGCCAAGTGCGACCCCCGTCGTTGTCTCGCACCCACACATACGGGTTGATTGCATCCAAGTGGTTGACAAACAGCTTCTCTGAGGCAGCAACAAAGTCCTCCACGACGGTGCCAAAGCGAGTCCGCTTATCACCTGCTGCGAGCGCAAACCTGACCTGTGCGCCCTTGGGGAGCACCAATGGTGTGAGCGTATGAGTCGGCACCAGAAGCAATCGCTCCTCAGCACTAACGGTGACGTAGTCGCCCATCTTGTGGTGCCCCGGGGAATCGGCCTTTAGGTTGCGCCCACGCTGGTGCCACTTGCACAATCTCTGTCAT
>JAFCMP010000265.1:0-28294 GCA_017506865.1 Tribonema minus
CCCCTGCACTACTTTTGTTGAAGTTGGGGCAATCAGTTCACGACATTTGAAGTTGGAGCAGTCACCTTCACGCCGTAGTACACGCCCAGCGGCTCTCGTCTGCCTCGCGCGCGAGCCGCTGCCGCCCGTCCGCGCTGAGCGCTGCTACCGCCGCCGCCGCCGCGCGCGGGGGCTCGAAGAACGCGTACACAACTCCGGGAGCGCACGCGCTTGTCCTGCGCGTTGCAGGCGAGTGCAACAATGGCTCAGCAAGCGAAAACAACAATTCATGGTGAAACTGGCTAGGGTTCAGACTAGTGGGTCGGGGTGCGGTGCAGACTGCGCAGAGTCGACGCTGCGGAGAAGCAGAGGCCGATTCCAGTTGAGCAGCCCCCCGCGCGCGCGGGCTGGAGATTGCGTACACCAACTCCGGGGTAAAGCGCACGCGCTTGTCCTGCGCATTGCAGAGCTCAATCACAACCCAGGAAGCGAGCACAAGGGTTAGGGTTAGGGTTGAAATGCGGCAGGGTGTCCAAAACCATCGCACACAACTTGAAGCACAAAACTTAAATCTGCAACGAATTGACGTCCACTTGCTCTCATCCAGATCTACCCCGGACTCCAACCAAAAACGCACGTGCCGGGGCTAGAGTTAGGGTTAGCGGGACGGTGTCGGCCACGGAGGGTTCGCTCCGGGATGCTAACCCTCACCGCAGCCCTCAGCCTAGGCCTAAATCCTAACCCTGACCCCACCTGCTGAGCGCGGGTGTCCCACTCACAGGCAGAGTTTACCAACATCCTTGCCGATACCCTGATGCTACTTTGAGCCCAACCCTAGCCGCACCTGCTGAGCGCGGAGAATGAAGTCCCGGCGCACTGTTTCTAGCGTCACTACACCTCCACCCTAATCAGATTCGAAAGCTAGTCTTAGGGTGACCCAACCGCAGAGCGCGAAGGACGGCGTCGTCCCACATGGGGTGAAACCCTAATCCTAGCATCAACGTCAACACTTCTGGCGCCGCCGCACCTCCCTCGCGCTACAGCGGGCGCTCACACGTGTCGTGATCGACAACTGGAACGCAGTCATTGCCCCTGATGGCGACGTCAGAGCGCTTACCGCCGCATCGCACTGTTGCACGTGCCGCGGCCCCTGCCGGCCAGCGCCGAACCGCCGGCCCCTCCGTAAATTTAGTCATTGCAAGCCCGATTTATCGTGTGCTTAGCGCATGCGGTCCAGGACATAATATACAACTTCAACACTGGCCCCAGCCCTACTTCCAACCCTAGCTTGGGGTCGGAGTCAGATATAACCCGAGCGCGCAGGACGGCGTCATCCCACAAGGGTGAAACTAAACCCTAACCCTAGCTTCAACCCCATCACTCGCCCTAGCCCTACTTCTAGCCCTACGTCAGGGTTAGGGTACAACATGACCTGCTAGCTGAGCGCGGAGGACAGTGTCGTCCCCTGCAGCGTGAAACCCTAACCCTAACCCTAGCGTCTACCATAATAACGGCCCTAGCCTTACCTCCAACCCTGACTCAGTAGGGTTAGAGTCTAACTTAGGGCTAGGGTTCAGGGTGACCCACCTGCTGAGCGCAGAGGACGGCGTCGTCGCATGTCAGTTGACCTTAACCCTAACCCAACTTGAACAACTTGAAGTTGTAAACCCCAAAAACTGGCCCTAGCCCTAGTTCCAACCCCAAGGTGGGGTTAAGTCTTTGAGAACTACCCACCTGCTGAGCGCGGAGGACGGCGTCGTCCCACACCTTGGCGCGCACGACTGCGCGCATCATGGCGCGCACCCACGCGACGGGGCGCTGCGGCTTCGCGCCGCCGAGATTGGGCAGCAGCAGCCGATAGGCGTAGCACTGCAGCCGCGGCGCGTTCTTGGAACGGGCCTCTGCGGCCAGTGCCTGAGAGGTGGACGGGTGGTTTGCATGGAACATATCGAGAGTTAGGTGTAGAGCTATGCCGATTGGAGAGGCAGCTTGTGAGGCTTCAAATATTCAACTTGGGGCAGCAGCAGCCGATAGGCATAGCACTGCAGCCGAGGCGCTCGATCTTGGAACGGGCCTCCGTGGCCAGAGCCTGAGAAGTGGGGGGGGGGGGGGGGGGGGTAGGGGGGGTGAAGCGCGCATACGTGCGTCACGGATTTGCTGTGCATCTCCGTAATGGAGGAGGCTGCTCGCGGGGCTTTGCACTGCTGCGGTTGGGCAGCGGCAGCCCGTATGCGTAGCACTGCAGCCACAGAGCGTTCTGGACATGAGGGTCTGCGGCCAGCGCCTGAGAGGGGGGCGGGTGGTTTGCGTGGAAGATACAGAAGTTAGGAGTCGTTCTTTGCCGATTGGAGAGGCTGCTTGTGAGGCTTCGCGGCGCCCAAGTTCGACAGCAGGCGAGTACTAGTAGCAGTCGCGGAGCGTTCTTGGAGCGAGTATTGTATTAATTGCAGCCGCGGAGCGTTCTTGGAAAGCGCCTCTGCGGCCAGGGGTTGAGCGGTGGGAAGAGTAGTTTGCGGGGTACGCATGTACACATCAGAAGCTCGCTGTGGCTCTCTACTGGGCTAGACGCATGCTCGTTACACTTTGCACCGCCGAGATCAAGACGCAGCAGCTGGCGGGCGAGGCGGGCAGCCGCAGAGCACTGCCGTGCTGCAGGCGCCGGGCGCATCTGGGGCCATTTCCAGCCAGGCCCGAAAATCGGGGTGACCGCGCGTGAGGCACTTGCCCAGCTCTGAGAGGGGTTTCAAGAGCGTCATCCTACTGCAACATTCCATGATCCGCACCGCATTGAGCCTCATACTGCCCACGCATCGCAGTGTTGTGGCCGGACCAGTGGCGGCCGATCCTGTACGCGTGATAGGCGAGGCCCATCGCATGTACAGGTGCACACCACGAGCTGTGTGTACTTTATTTACTCCCGCTTGTGGAGCAGAAACCCTTGGGCTGTTTTGCACCACTTTCTATTCACGCATGCTCCTATTGAGCCGTGTGTGCTTGAGTCGTGTAAAGGGAGGAGGCGGGGGAATAATTTCATTCTCCCAATTTCGTCGAGGGTGCAGCGGCGCTTGATGCACAATGCAGAGCTCACCGCCACCTCCGCAGCAGAAGTTCACTGCAGCAACGATGCGCTGGGGCAGTGCGCGCCGACCGGCCGGACGTACAACGGCAGGAGCGTCACTCAATGCTTCAACTTCAAGTACCTCCTTGATGTTGGCCAGGTCGTCCAGCGAGCGGCGGCACTTGATGCACAGCACGCTGCTGACAACGACGGACGCGCACTCGTCTTCGCCGTCGCTGCCGTACTCCGCCGCCGCCGCGCCGCCGCCGGAGTCGTGTCTCTCGTGGCCTGCGGCGCAGGTGGAGCAGCGCTGCGAGTGAAATTTCAGCTGCAAATTTACAGCAGAAAATGAAGTTTGCTTAATGCTGCTGCCGGCGCCGAGCCGCCGGAGTCGTGTCTCTCGCGGCCTGCGGCGCAGGTTGAGCAGCGCTGCGAGGGAAGTTTCAGCAGTGAATTCATAGCAGCAAGTGAAGTTGCTCAGTGCTGCTGCGGGCGCTGCGCCGTCAGAGTCGTGTCGCTGGCCTGCGGCGCCGGTTGAGCAGCGCTGCGAGTGTTTCAGCAGTATATTAACGCAGAAAGTGAAATTTGCTTCATGCTGCTGCCGACACTGATTCGGAGGCGTGCGTCTCGTGGCCTGCGGTGCGGTTGAGCAGCGCTGCGAGTGAAGTTTTAGCAGTACCGAGAGTGACCCGCACTAGATTCAGAGAGCTAAGAGTGCTTGATGCTGCCGCAACGCCGGACTCGTGCCCATCGTGGCTTGCGGCGCAGGTCGAGCAGCGCTGCGAGTGAAAATTCAGCAGTTCTGAGAGTGATCCGCACCCGCTCCATGGAGGAACGGGCGTGCGTAGGCAACACTTGAAGTTTTTGAAACAGATTTTGAAGTTCAATACTAAAAGCTGAAGTCTGCCGCATTCCATCTATGACAGCTTTAGTGAAGAAACCTTGAGGTATATTCATCGCGGCTGCTCTGGCTGAACACATGAAGTGAATGAAGTGACAGTTCATTCATTGAGTTGAAACTTTCTTGAACTCTAGTTGTGTAGACCCATTCAATGCCAATTGATTGCAAATACAAAGTGGGCGACAAATCATTGTCACGTGTTGGACGAATTCTTGATTTTCAGTACTGTTGGACCAGCACTGCCATCAAGTTGAACAGTTTCCTGAACTTCAGTTCTATTGAAAACACCAGCTAACCAATAGATCTGAAATACAAAATGCGCGCCACTCACGGCCGCTCTGGTGCTCCATCCTGGCGCTGCCCTGCGCCATGTCATTCATCAAGTTGAACGAATTCATAAATTTCACTTCATGAATTTCAGTGTGTTCTACCACTCACGGCTGCTCTGGCGCTCCATCCTGGCGCTGCCCTGCGCCATGGACGCCTTGCTGAACGTCAGCGACAGCATGGAGCGCCCCTTGGCTGGCGTGGCGCCGCCCGCGGGCGTCTGCGCGCACAGCGAGCGCTGCGACGGCGACGCCATGATGCCGTGCGGCTGCACACGAAAAACGGGTACAAGAAGGGTCGGGGCTGAGATTGACATTAGGTCTGAAGTTGAAGTAACGCGCGGGCGACTGCGAGCGCAGCGAGCGCGACGGCGACGCCATGATGCCGTGCGGCTGCAGGTCACACAGTTCAACAGTGCGGACAAAGGGTTACGGTTTATGTCAGGTCGAGGTTTTAATCAGGGCTAGGGCCAGGCCAAGCAATGCAGCGAGCGCTGCGACGGCCACGCCATGATGCCGTGCGGCTGCACAAGAAGAAAAGAAAAACAGAAACGTGCACAGAAATGGTCAGGGCTAGAGGTAACATTACAGTCGGGGTTGCAGCTGGGCTGATGAGCGACGGCAACGCCACAATGCTGGGTGGCTGCAGGACTAGGGTCAGGGTCAGGGTCAGGGTAAGGGGTGGGAGTAGGCCAAGTCACACTGCGATACCGACATCATGATGATGTGTGGCTGCGATACACGCGACGCGCCACATGCAGATGATGGCGGCTTCAGGGTTGGGGCGGGTTAAGGGTTACAAAAAAACCCGAGAATTCAGATAAGGCTACGGAGCGCTGTGACGGTGGCGCCATGATGCCGTGCCGCTGCAGAAAGGAAACTGCACAACAAGGGTAAACGGTAGGGATGAGGATCAAGCGGGGACTTGAAGTTGCAGTAGTAGCGAAGCCACGGTGCACTCCCCGTGCAAGGCGTCGCGACCACTTCAACTCTGACTCCGAACATGCTTGCCTTGCCCGCGAGTACTTCTGGTGAAGCGTCAAGACCAGCGCCACCCGCATTCAACGCACTCGCACTGGACTAGCTTCATGCCCGTAATTCCAGCGTGCTGACCTTGCCCGCAGCAGCCCGAAATCAATGCACTCGAGAAGCTGAAGGTCAGGATATCAGGGCTAGGGTTACGGTCACAGATAGGTTCAGGACCGTGACCCCAGCGTACTGACCTTGCCCACAGCGCCCTCGTCTTCGCTGACGACGGCGGCGTGGCGCGACGACGGCGAGCGCGCCATGCCGCCGCCGTCGCTGGGAACGCGCGCCGCGCGGTCCGCGGTCGGCGCCGCGGCTACGCCGAGCTTCATGAGCGCCACGCTGCCGCTGCGCACGGTCTGCAGGGGTGGCGGGGTGGCACACGGACGCGCAGCGAGCAAGTTTCAAGTTCAGCAGCAGCGCATAGTTCAATTACTTCTACCTGGAGTAGGTAACATTGGCTGCATCACCAGCGCATGTCGAGACGCGCGCTACGCGTTCTGGTCCGCTGCGCAGATTTCAGTTACGACGGGTGGATGAAACGTGGGTCGATGAGCGTCGTGCGTGTCGAGGTGTGAAGTCCTCCGCCTGGCGCGTCGGGTGCTGACACGCAGTTGCACGATAGACGATTTCAAATCATCATGCATCAGGATGATGCAGCACACCTTCATCAAGCTCGTCAACCGAGATTGCAGGCGCAGCAGCGACTCACCCGGAGCGGGCCTGCGAACCTGCTGCCCCAGGGCTTGTTTGTGTATTAGGGCTTGTGTGCACATGCAGTAGCGCTCAACCTTGCTCACCACGGCGTCCTCGTCGCCGTCGCTCTCGTCGCCGCCGCCGCCGCCGCCGCCGCCGCCGCCGCCGCCGCCGCCGCCGCCGCCGCCGCCGCCGCCGCCCGGCGCGGCCTGCGCGTCGCGCATGTTGGCGCGCAGCGCCTCCAGCTCCGCGAGGCGCTGCGCCTCGGCCTGCATGAGCTCGCGCATGACGTCCTCGCGGCGCGCGAGCTCGTCGCGCAGGTGCGCGGCTTCTTGCCTGTGGCGTGACGCGCCGTGAGGGCGTGCAGGGTGTACGGGGTTAGGGCTGGGGTTAGGGCTAGGGCTACTTAGGGCTAGGAACCGCGAGGGCATGCAGAGGGTATAGGGGTAGGGCTGAGATTCTGGCCAGGGTTAGGGTTAGCGCCACGCGCGTCAGAGCTCGTCGCGCAGGTGCGCCGCCTCCTGCCTGGCAGGGGAGTGTCGGCGCGCGTGCGAATGAGGGCTATGTTGAGTAGCGGTGACAGGGCGACGTGCGTCGGAGACTGCGCGTCAGGGTTCGGGGTCGGACGCGACAGCGCGCCGCCGCAGGTGTGTTGCGTGACGTTCGCGCGGCACGCGAGCTCTTTGCGCAGGTGCGCCGCCTCCTGTCTGTGGCGTACGAGGTGGCATGCAGGGGGCACAGGGTTAGAGTTGGAGCTCAGGCTAGGGTTAGCGTCGCGCGCAGTCAAGCTTGTCGCGCAGCTCTTGCCTGTGGCGTGCGAGGCACCGCGTGCAGGGGGTACGGCGCTATGATGGGGGGTAGGGCTAGTGCATCCGAGGCTGAGCGCTGCTGCCGCTGGGGGTGAGGGTAAGGCGGGACGGGCGTCATCGCGCAGGTGCGCCGCCTCCTGCCTGAGCAGAAGCATTGCTCCTCACGTGGCGGCTTCCGAGGCCTTCTTGCCACGGCCTGACCGATGGCCTGATCATACCCTCACCCTGAGCCCAAGAATTTGGGTTCAGCAGCCGCAGTGCTCACCTGGCATCCTTCTGCTTGCAGACAACGGCCAAAGCATGGCGTGCATCTCACCCTTGCCGTAACCCCAACCCTGACCGTGATGCTGCAGGCCTGATGCTGACCCTCTCCCTAAGGGTCACGACCCAGCAGCAGCAGGTCACCTGATGCCGTCCCAGACTCTCCGTGCTGGTCATGGCCTGATTCATAACCTACCCGACCCCCACCTCCAACCCCAAACCAGAGGTTACCGCAGCATTGCTCACATGGCCGGACCAATGGCCAGACGCTGTCCGTAGCCCTGACCCTAACCCAACCCTGATCCTGACCCTAATTGCACCGTCTCAGCAGCAGCAGTGCTCACTTGGCATCCTTCAAGGCCCTCTTGCTGACCATGGCCTGACCCATGGCCTAACCCTAATCCTATCCCCAATTCCAACCCCCAACCAAAAGTCATCACAGCAGTGCTACCCCTGGCCTTACCCTGACCCTCACCCCAATTCCGACCTGAAACCAAACGTCATTGCAGCAGTGCTCACCTGGCGTCCTCCATGGCCTTCTTGCTGACCATGGCCTCCACCTGTGCGGCGACGCTCTGCTCGCGCAGCGCCTTCAGCGCGGCAATCTCCGCGTCGCGCTCCGCAACTGCCGCCTGTGACGTGCCACAGTGTACTTGAATTGTTTGTCGTTGAAGTGTTATACGAAGTGTTATAGAAGTACTTGTAGCCTTGAGCGCGGCGATCTCCGCGTCGCGCTCCGCCACCGCCGCCTGTGACGTGCAAAGTTTTATTCTTGTACACACTTCAAGTACTTGGTTGAAGCCACCTTTGATGCGCCACAGTTTTCTGTACGTACTTAAACCATGATGCTTGCAGTACTGAGCACAAGCGGTGCAGTCACGCTCTGCGAGCGCCTTGAGCGCGGCGATCTCCGCGTCGCGCTCCGCCACCGCCGCCTGTGACGTGCCACAGTGTTTTTGTAGAAGTACAATTTGTACTTGAAGTGTTATACAGGTGTTATACTAAGTGTTGTACTTGAAGCCTTGAGCGCGGCGATCTCCGCGTCGCGCGCCGCCACCGCCGCGTGTGACACGCCACAGTTTTGTCCCGTACAGAGTTCCAGTGCGAGCTGTGCCACGGTGATAGGGCAAATCAACAGCCGTGCTGCCCACCACCTTTGGGGACCGCATCATATAGAAAGCACGGTGCTGCAGCAGCGACCAGAGCGCGTGTAGCGAAGTTCAATTTCGACTTGAGCATACGCCGCACTCCGCCACCGCCGCCTGTGACATGCCAAAGTGTTTTTTTCCGTACACACTTCAAGCATCTACCTGAAGTATATGAGCGATTGGCGCAGCATTGCGGCCTGTGAGCGCACTTGATGCAAACCTGAGGTGTACACATGTGTGCAAGCCTATGCGGTATCACAGCCCATAAAAAAAGACCATCCTCAGGCTATAGGCATTTACGAGCTGACTCTGAAACCGCATTTGTATCAAAACGCTGTGCACTGAGCTTCAGAAGCTGACATCATCAGCACAGCAAAGGCACAAAACATGCAGCCAAGTTCATGGCCAGCGGCAGCGAGCACACACTTCTCAGTTTGTGATTTGTATATACTTCGAGGTAGAAGCACTTGCTAGACACAAGTGTGCGCGCGCCCACAGCGAGCTCGTACCTGACAGGCAAAACAAATGCCTCGAACACGGACGGCTATGCTGCTGGGGTGGGGGAGGACGCGAAGGTCAAGCACCACACCGGCACCTTGACGTCATCTTGGGCTTTTGTGCCATTCGTGCAGGAGTCGTACGGACGGCTGGGCAAGCAGACAAGCCTTTTTGTTAAGGAATTGGCAATGCACTCAGCACTGTGCTCAGGGGGGGGGAAGGCAGATGTGTTACGCAAGGCCGGGTTAGCTAAGCGTCAGATCCTCATTGAGCTGAGCATATCGCTGGCGCGGGAGTTGGCGGAGCGCGTCATGGCGTACACACGTGGAGCGCGAATGCTGGGCTGTGTTGCGGCGCCGGTATCCAAGCTCCTAGGGCACAGCGCAGACTAGGCTGCTGCGTTGACGCAAGCTTTTCGATTGCATAGGCAACCCGGCCTCCCTTGGGCCTTTATAAATACAAGTCCATACGCACTTGACCATTATCTCATTCAGAAGGCAAAAGGTTCGGTTTGAAAGCAAAGTCGCAGGTTAAAGACTTACAACAAGTTGACTGAAAAAACAAAATAGATCTGGTACTTCAACTTGAAGTGCTGACACCACGCCTCACCTCCAGGCGGCGCACTTTGTCCCTGAAGTCGCTCGCGGCCAGCGCGTCGCTGTCACCCTGCCAGCAGCGATGAGCAATGATACAGACCTCAGTGCTCAGCAAGTTGAATCGGCGCAAGAAGGCGCCTGTTTTATTGTCTTTTCGGCTGCATCATAGTTGTGGAATGCAAAGGTCTCGCTCATGTCAGCAACGGAAGCTGCTGGAGCTGGTGATGCTGATGCACAAGGGTGTTTCAACCTCAACTACCCACTGACTCTGAGTGTATGTATACAAGCCTTGAACATGAGAGCATTGACACATCACAAGCCCAGTGGTAACATGTGCATTGATTATGTACATGAACCCTGTCGTCACCTTGAAGTGGCCGATGGCATCACCGTGAAAACTAACTGCAACCCTCAGTCTAACCCTAATGCTGACTCTAACCAAAGCCATTTGTAGTTTCGGCTGGTGCAGTACGTTGCAAGTCTACTTGTGCCCGTCAGACGTACTCTAACGGCAATGCAGAGAGCTTGAGGATCATGGACAACATGCGTGCTGGCTACCAGAAGCGTTTGCAATACAGCTCAACAGTGATGTTGTGCACGTCAAACAGCATTCCCACAACGTCGCAAGTGTTGTCAGGAGATGACACGTGGGTATCTGAGCTGTCCGCAAGAACAACCCAAACCTAACCCTAGCCCTAACCCTAACCTAAACCCTAAACTCCAACCCTAATCCTGAGAACACATTGATGCTACAGACAAAACATTCGCAGCCGATGAAATCCAATGCAGGCACTGGAGCATCGGTGCACAGCAGGGGTGCGGGTGCCCTCTATTCCTTGAAATTTCTGGCAACATCATTGGTTGACACCTGGCGCCGACAATCGTCCCCGTGCGGGCACCCAGACACCCCAGACTCCACAACGGCGTCGTCCACTCTGTGCTGCAGCGCGTGTCGTTACGCGTACGAGAAGAGCCGGTGATGTCGATATGAGAATCTTGCGTGTGACAGCGCTCAACCGCCCGTCACACCGCCCCAGGCCGCATGCAGAGGAGTCACCGAGGTGGCGAGGCAGCGCACCTGCGTACTCCGAAACATGCCAGAAAGCATCTGGGGGATATCTGTATTCTGAAACAAAGTGTCTTAGAGTACCTGCATACTCCGGAAAATGCCAGGATACGTCTAAAGGGTACCTGCATGTTCCGGAAAATGCCAGAAAGTGTCTTGAGGGTGTCGCCCATGCGCTCCGTCTGCTGGCGGCTCTCCTCGGTCTTGCGCTCGTGCTCGGCCTACGGCAGAGCATGCGTCGCTTGCGGCGTGACGGCAGCAGCATCTCTGATAGCGCGTTAAACATAGGTTTGCGGCCAGTATGCCACCAGCAACAGTGTGGATACAGTATCCCATCTCGCTCTGATGAAAAAAAGTATGACGCGAGTGGACAAGTCCGTACCCAAACAGGCGTGTCGGAATATACAACTCCTCAGACAACGCCATCTTCAACACTGCCCACTTCAACTCCATGCAGCGCGCAGGCCACCGGGCGCGGGCTTTTCATCGGAGCTTCACTCACAAAGAACCGATCTGCTACCGTGTTGCCGTCATGCACATGGCAGAAGGAGAATGGACGCAGTGCTAGAGTTCCCATGCATGCTGCAGCAGCGCTCAGCGCCCGCTCACCTCGGCCGTCGCGGCCCTCTCCCGCACTTGCGCGACGCGGCCCTCGCACTCCTGCAGGCGCGGGGGCAGGTAGGTATGTATCAGAGCACGCATGGTCAGCAGTTGCGCCATGCGCAATGATATGATGGCAAATGCCACGAATGCCATGTGCCAACCTGCACTGCTTGTGGCGCAATTCACGACATGCGACAATCCTGGTGGTGCAGCGGATGTTTCAGATGGCGCGATAGTAAATGCCACGCATGCCATATGCTGAGCTGCAAAGCTTGCGGCACAGTTCACGATGTGCCACGATTCCGGCGGTTGAGCAGCTGGAACATCACGCCAGCCTCAAACAAGCAGCAGACGGCGCCTGGCCTCCTTCGCGCTCTGCATGCGCTCAATCGGCGGGCCTCTGGAGCAGCAGCCTGACGCGAGTTGTCGCTGACATCAGGGCAAGGTGAACTGACAGGCTTGGTGGGCTGCGCTGCTAGGGTTTAGGCTGGAGTAAAGTGAGGGTTGGGTTAGGGTTAGGGTTAGCAAACGCACACTGACCCTATACTGATCATACATGCAAAGTGTCAGGTATGGATGCATCACTGTTTGAAATAATTTATAAGCCCAACTGAGGAAGTAGAAGTGCTGGAAGCGTGGAGTGCGTCACTGCGCGGCAACAATCATGCGACAATACAAGAGTCAGGTACGTTGCAGCAGCATGCACTCTGAAGTGTTGACTTGCTGTATATGCACCATGCCTTTCATATACTTCCAAGTATTGACATGTTGTGCGACAACCCTCGACAACAGCGGCATTTCTCATCAGCATCAAATACTTCTTGAGCGTCGCCGACTTAGCATCTCTATACTTGAAGTATACGCTTCAAAGAGTATACACACCCCCTAGGCACACTCACCCTCTCCATGGCTTGGACGCGCACCCTCCACTGCGCATCGGCGCCCTCCTTCGCCGCCTGCAAGGGACGCATCGCGGCCGCTTGTCAACGATGCACATTCGCATGGCTTCACCACGACTGTCGCTGCTGCACTCAGGCCAATATGGCGGGAACCGCTCGAAAAGAGCGAAATTGCACTCTGCATTTGTCCCATCTCTCATGCGTAGAAAATTGTGCCTTCCTTTGAGCATCGCCGCCCATTTGAGTGCACTTTCAAAGTACAAGAAAGCACGAGCATGGAGATGTGAGCACTTGATACAGCGCGCGCATGTATCGCTGTGCATCCCCCTGAGTCCATGGGGGGTCTGCTTTGAGCATCGCCACACGTTGAAGTGCACACTTGGACTACGCGGAAGTGCACGCATGGACACGCGATGACTCGCGCAGAAGCGCATCGCGGAAGTGTCCGCGGCGGTGATGTTGAGCAGTGCTGTCATTCAGATGGCGCGTGCGCAGATCGCACAGGTGGATCCGCCACGCAGACTCGCTGTGGGGGGGCATATATTCAAGAGCTGACTTCACGCACACACTCATTGGCGCTCTGTGATACAACCCATTTGACATTTTCCGCAAGAAAGTACTTTATTTTCTAACCTCAAGTAGGGTATAGAACTTACATTACACCATTGCTCGCGGATGTACGCACCCAGGGGTAGTGTTGGCCTGTCGCCTGGGCAACGCGCGGCGCTGCCACACACTGGCAAATGCGCCATGGGGCCTTGAAGCAACGGGCGTGCATGCACAGGCCAGTGTGAATCCTGTGGGTCTTGCCGAGGTGTGGTTCAATCATTGTGGTATCAGACGCCAACGCACTTTTGTTGTTGCTAGGCGTCAGTAAAAGTACCGGGCACCGCATGCGCGGGACCTTTTCGTTGCTGTGAACCACGCCACCTGCGTGATGTAACCGCCGTGCTGCTTGATGCAGAGCTTCAGAAGGAAGCTCTGCCATGCTCATCAAGTACTTCAAGTAGGCACTTGAAGATTGTGCGCACTTGAAGTGACGCACCTGAGCGTCGCGCAGCGCCGCCACGCACTGGTCGACCTGCCACAGGGAGTCGCTGTAGAGGCGGTGCATGCGCGAGAACAGGCCCGCGAAGCGCGTGCGCAACGCGCGCAGCAGCTGCCCGTGCTGCAGGCACATGACGCCGACCTAGTAAAGAACATGACCAAGACAGAGGTTGCGTGTAACAGTAAGTGGCATGAACTTGAAAATGTGCTTCATTTTGATTGTACTTCAAGTTGAACAGTGCACGCAGCAGCTGCCCATGCTGCAGGCACATGACTCCAACCTAGTACAGGGCGCGCACGAGAGAGTGTGAAGAATGTGTGAGGGGTACGCTTGGGAGCTTTGGAGTGCTTACAACAGTAAGTGGTATGAGCTTCAGCGTGTACCTCATTTGGAGGGTACTTCAACTTGAGCAGCGCGGCTAACCCTAACCCCAACCCTAACCCTAAGTACGAAGCCTCATCCCCACCCTCACCCTCTCCCTTACCCTAACCCTGCCGATGGTGCAACACTGCAGCACACTCACGTTTTAAAGACGTACGTCTCCTGCACACTTCGGGCGTCTTATTACCGACCTGGACTGTCAGCGCAAGCGCCCAAAGCATCTCTGTCGCGCTTCAAGTACAAGTTTACTTAAAAAATCCACTTGTGGCTTTGGAAATACTTTGCTGCATGGGTGCTGGCCTTGCTTTCACTCCTAGGTGTAGCATGCGAAGCTCGCGCGCCATACCCCGCCCCCCACAGCACCCACTACACAGCAATAGCAAGCGACAGACCCACACAACAACTTCAGGTTGAAGTACTTCTACTGTAGATCCTGACCTGGTCTGTCAACTCGGCGCACGTGAGGTCCGCCCATTTCTGCTCGTACAGGCACCGCGCGAGAGCAGACGCGGCGGTTTTCCAGCCTGTAACTGTCAGTCCCGGGACGCACTCGCCCTCGGCGTCCGTGTTGTGCTGGTCTTGAAGTTCGAAGCAGTTGTTGTTGCTCTTCGCCAGTCCCAGCATAGCGGCGATGTGCTCCCTGCGGCGAGCGAGCGTTGCAAGACGGCAGCACGTGCTGCAGGTGACTGTGCATAACTTCAAGTGAGAGCTGAAGTCCCGGCGTAGCACTCGCAGGATGTAGTAGTGGTCAAGCTCACGAGTAGCAGCGCACAGAGCAAACATGATACATGACGCTCACGGCTGGAGAGGCGATGCGGCTATCGGTCATGGGGTGAGAAACACGGCAAAGCCAGCAGTCCAGTCACTCTATCATAAGTCCTTTTGTCTACTGTGGTTATGGTGGCACTGTTTAACTCGTGGCCAATGACTGCAGCAGCGGCGACCACAGTTATTGGTGGAAGGCACTTGCGGCTAACCATCCCTTGTCACCTAGAGCTCAACGATCTTTTTGATTTGTTTTTCATAAAGTTCCGTCTAAGCGCGCCGCAACTCCTCCAAGGCAGCCTCAATATCCAGCAATGGTGCCCCACGAGCCTTCGCAAGAGCCTCTGTGCTGGTTGGTGCATGCGATCAAATCATGCAGCGTTCAATACCTCCAGACATGAAGCAGGACTTCAAGTGCCGCTGGCACAACCTTGCAACTTCAAGCAAACTCCCCGTCCAAGAGGGAAGCTGATATGAACTGTATAGAGTGTCAAGGGGGTTAGAACTGTTGCAGCTGCAGCAGCACAACAACAATCGCCTTCATACTGCGTTCACGCTGGCATAACATTAATTGCTGCGTGACTGCCACCACCTGGGGCCCACGCCTGAGCACGTAAACTTCACAGCGTACTTTGAGGTACGGCGAGACATGCCACAGAGAGGATACTCCGAGACACATGCACTTTGAGGTGCCTCAGCATGGCTCAGCGTACAGTATGTGCTTCAAAACACTTCAGTCTTCATATATATGCTTCGTGAAGCATACATAATCTGCTGCAAAGTACACCAGCCCTTGTATACGTCTTGAAACATACACTTCAAAGTACATAGAGAACCGCACACCTCTCCGCAAAGCTGCTTCAAACTGATTCAGAGTACTTCACCGAACTTATACATAGATGTGGAACTACACACACCTCTCTGCAAAGCTCGCCTCCACCTCCTCCATGATGGCTTTGAGATCCGCACGCAGCGCCCCCTCGGCCTTCACATCGGCCCTAGCAGTCAGCGACGCGCGCGCGCCGCCGCCGCCGCCGCCAACGCCCCTGTCATTGCCGCCGCCGCCGCCACCGCCGCCGCCGCGCGACTGGTCGATGACGGCCATGGCGGCGTCGAACTCTCGCATCTGATGCGGGAGTTGAAGTTGGGGTCCAGTAGAGGGGGGGGGTCAGGGTGGGCTTGGGGGATCCCGTAGGGACGTGCGCAAAGTGTATGGCCTGGCCTTAGGCCGGTAGGTTTAGGTATCGTGTGGAGCTGGGCAGACGAGCTGTGCGACGCAGGCTTGAGTCGCCGCGCGCTCAGTGGAAAGACTCTTCATGGCAACAAGCGCGCACGCAAGCGTAGGGAAGGTCTGCATGCGGCGCGCGGTGTGGAGCAGTCGCATTGCGAGCCGCATCAGAGCCCCACCCCCCCCCCCCCCCCTTGTTTGAGGCAATCTCTATGGAACGTAGAACATGTTGAAGTCATGGACAAGTTCAAGTGGTGACTCACCAGGCCCTCCACGTCGACGCGGGACACCGGCAGCTCCGTTGCCGCATGCAGTCGCCCCGTGTAACGCCACGTGCCGCCGCTACAGCGCACAAGTGACGGAGGCAGTCGCAGCGGGGCAGGTGTGAGGCGTCCATTTCATATAGCTGCTAGATGATCTGAGGTAGCTAAGGGTTAGGGTTAGGGTTAGGGTTAGGATTAGGGTCAGGGTTAGGGGTGCCGGCGGAAAACCGGTGGAACTCACCTCCTCACCCCCATCCGAACCCTAACCTTAAGAAGTGCACGTCCATCCCTCACTGCGCACCAGCGCCACCCAAACTGCACGCAGCTCTGCGAGGCATTCTCAACAACCGCACGTGGTGCAGGCAGAAGCGCCCCAACGTCATGTGCACCATGATCTCATAGCAATGCCTCACGCAGGTACATGCCTGCCGGGGGGCAGCGGAGGAGGGGGCCCCGCCTGCGGTCCATCTGCAGATAGCTCTGCGAGTGTTTGAGCGTGCGCGAGATATACCAGCAACAAATAAGCCTGCACAAGCTCAGCAGGAGCATACGTGTTGTACACGGCGTGCTGCACAATAGCCCCCAAGCGTTTCCGCCCCTCGAGCAGGGGGAAATGGCGGGGAAAGCGTTCACCAGTTTCGGTACGAGCATACATGTTGTATATGACGTGGTGCAGGATAGCCCAAGGTTTTCTGCCCCTCGAGCGGAAGTACCCACTATTCTGGTCATTGTGATCAGAATAATTACAAACTTGCCACTTTGGCAATTGGGTCGTTCGGCAGCATCGGGGAGCAGGGGCAGAAGCTGCTGGAGGCTGTGGCGACGGAGAATGCCAGCAGGATGTCAGTGCCCGAAGGAGCGCGCCCTAAAGCTCTTAAGGGCATCGCCCTGGCGCGCTGACGCTCGGCACTGTCGGCAGCGCTCCACATGGCATACTCTGGCCGTGTCATGACACACATGGCAGAATCCAGGGGGAGGGGGCACATGGAGGAGGATGTAGGGGAGGATCCCGAGATGCCATTTGGCGGCGGCGGCATTTGAGTGGTTGTCGTTGAGACACTTTCAGAAGTCACACGACGTGTAGATTCCGTACAGCAGCATCAAGTTAGACCATCACCTGGGCTTTTTCGCGCCCTGAGCGAGAATGAATAAAAAGTACATGGAGTACATACATACACACCCGGAAGTAAACACAGATGCATACCTGCCCTTGGACGCCGCCAGATCCCGTCCGCCCACGAGGCTGCTGCCGGCAGACAGGCTGCCCAACAGCCCCACGGACTTGTAGCTGGCGCCGCCGCCTTCGGCCTTCGCTGCCGCGCGGTGCGCCGGCTTGCCGGGGCTGCAGGCGCCGATGCCGGGCAGCTTGGAGGCGGTCTGCAGCAGCGCTCAGTATGGTGTGGGGTGCGTGTCAGCGCGCTCGTAGCTCAACAGTTTGCATACTGCCAACATACTTCAAGGTGTGGATGTGCAAGGTCTGCTCCAAGATGCCGGGCAGCTCCAACACCATCTGTGTCAGCGCTCAGCACGGGATGTGGGGCATGCGTCAGCGCACTTGCAGCTCAACAGTTTGCATACTGCCAACATACTTGTGGATTTGGAAGTTCAGCTCCAAGATGCCGGGCAGCTCGGAGGCGGTCTGCATCGGCGCTCAGAACGGGGTGTAGGGCGCGCACCGGCGCGATTGTAGCTCAAAAGTTTACATACTGCCAACATACTCTAAAGTATGGATACGCAAGTTCAGCTCCAAGATGCCGGGCAGCTTGGACGCTGTCTGCATCAGCGCTCAGCACAGCGTGTGGGGCGCGTTGACGCGCGTTTAGCTCAATGATTTGCGTACTGCCGATGTCAGTATATGTAGTGAGGCGACCCTAGGTAGAGCAGTAATTGAAGTAGGGCGGCCATTGTCATACAGGTACTGGAATGCGCTGCACTGACAACACCTGGGCGCACGCACACGCAAGTTTGACTAAGGTGCGGCACTCGCAGCGACTGGCATTGCGCACGATCAGCGATAGATGGTGAGGCAGCTCGCTGCATCGAGCTTGAGAGACCGCTTCGGAACAGACGTCAGTCTCAAACGTGCCTGCATTGGCACTCGGCACAGCATGGGGTTAGGGTGAGGGTTAGGTTTAGGGTTAGTGGTACAGCATGTAGATCAGCGGCTCAAGCACTGCCAATGCATGCATGTGCATAGTATACTTCATTATAGTGCTGTGCGTACGCAGGGTCAGCGATAGCTGGCAGAGCAGCTTGCTGTATCATCACAGAGAGACAGCATTTGAACAAGCGCCAGTCTCGGTCGCAGTCCGAATCAGTGCTCACTGCGGTGCGGGCGCCCGTCAGTACGTACGCAATACAATTGATCGTTGTGTACTGTCAGGGTGTGCTCCTAGGTGTGGCATGTGCCGCGTTTTTCACGAGTAACATCAGCAACAGCTGGCAGAAGTGCTTGCTGTATTGATTTCAGATACACTTGCTTAGTTTTCAAGATGTACAACACCAAGGCATCTGCGATGCTCACTGCACACCTTGCGGGTGTTGCAGAATACTGGTGTAGCAGTTTCTTTTCAACTGAGCTTATCATGGCACCTCTGGCAGGTTCATGTGACCACTGCGGATCCAAGGGTACTCCATCAACACCAGCAACAGTGCCACTTCTGCTTGTAGCCTGCGGGCGGCCCGCTGCCTGGCACTGCTGTGCTGGCACCCCTCGACACATTGAAGAATGATCCTATATGGTGGCTTTGCAACACTCTACACATATCCACCAGGTCCCCCGAGAGAGGAGCTCTGGCGGCGGCGGCCGCTGCATCTGCGCGCGTTGCTACGCTGCAGTCTGCATTGCATCAGCTGCTCAGCGCTGCGACCCTCAGTGTGGATGTATCGCAGAACACTTGTGTTCGTGGCTGAGTTTGCACCACGACTTCTTCGTTGCCGTCACGGCCGGCGCATTCGGTCGCGCTGAGAGAGGAGCTGCCAGCGGCAGCTGCTGCATCTGCGCGCAGTGCTACACCGCCGCCTGCTCCTGCATCAGTTGCTCAGCCCTGCGCCTCGTCCATGTAAACGCACTTTAAAATACCTGTCTCAATGGGTATGTATAAAAACATGGGGTATGACGGCGCAGCAGTCTTACCAGGTCGCGCTGAGAGAAGAGCTCCGGCGGCGGCAGCTGCTGCGCCTGCGCGCGGTGCTGCGCGCAGCCGCCTGCTCCTGCATCAGCTGCTCAACATTGCTTTGCCAATGGGTAAATATTGACCTGTACACAGTCATTAACAACGCAGCAGCCTCACCAAATCGCGCTGAGAGAAGAGCTCCGGCAGCGGCAGCTGCTGCGCCTGCGCGCGGTGCTGCGCGCGGCCGCCTGCTCCTGCATCAGCTGCTCAACATTGCTTTGCCAATGGGTAAATATTGACCTGTACACAGTCATTAACAACGCAGCAGCCTCACCAAATCGCGCTGAGAGAAGAGCTCCGGCGGCGGCAGCTGCGCGCGATACTGCGCCGCGGCCGCCTGCTCCTGCATCAGCTGCTCAGCGCTGCGGCCCTCCAGCTCCGCGCGCTCCACCACCTTGTGCAGGCCGCCCACATCGATGGACCTGCGGCGATTGCGCAGAAGTAGGGTTAGGGCTAGGGTGAGGTTTAGGTTTGGTTCAAGGGTTCAGGTAAGGGTCAGTCGTGCGCCGTGAGAGAAGTGATCGAGCAGCACTTCAGGGGTACTACTGGGTGCTCAATGGCCGCCGTGACGACTGCCAATGTGCTCAAGAGCTTGTGTAGACCGCCCACATCGATGGACCTGCAGCAGTGTAGTATGTGACCGCCGGGGATGCCGGTGCGTCACAGTTGAAGTTTGCATGTTGAGGTTAGCCATCAGCAGCACACTCTCGGGACAGCTGCAGTATTGGGGTTAGGGCTAGGTTTGGTTTTAGGTTTAGGGTCAGGGTCATTCACGCGACACACCTGCGGCGTGTGAGGGAGGGGTGCGTCTGGTGCACTGGCTATCTGGTTGGGGAAGTCTGATCAGAAAGTGCAAGCAGTTTTTTCGCAGAGCTTGTTAGTTCAGGTGGAAGTGCCCCTGTCTCAACAGGTGGTGGCGCAGAGCAGTCACGCGCTGTGCGAGAAGTGACCGAGCAGCACTGCAGGGGTGCTACTGGGTGCTTCATGGCCGTCATGACTGTTGGTGTCCGGGCTTGGTATAGCCTGTACTTCTGTGCCTCGTGTCTGTTTGCAGTGACAGTTACAGCGGTTATGTGACGACCTGCATGTGCTCAAGACAGTTGGCAGGGCTGCGCTTGAGTGCGGCTGAGTGGCATCGGCAGTGCCGTGCACGACGGTTTGATGGACTGCTGTCGGCGTGCATCCCAAGACGTGACGCGGCAGCGAACTCCACGGAGCTGCCTGCAGGACTCTCTGCCATCGGCCATTGACCTACGTGTGTGTGTATTCATCAGCACAGCACGCCAGAAGAGCTCTTTGCTATCGGCCAGTCACCTATGTGTGCGTGCATTTGTCAGCAAAGCACGCCCTGCATGCCGGGCTGGCGCACTGACTCGAATGCCAACTGACTGAAATCTGTTTTTAAAGTTGCACAGGTGCAGATTTTTAAATGGGCAAAGTAGTTGGTCCTCCTGTAAAGTCCGCTTTTGTATTCCTTGAGGCGTTGCACATATGTTGCGAAAATGCGGTAATTCGCAGGTCAGCATCAGTATAATTCATCAGTATAATTCACTGGGCGGCCGTCGCCAGAACACAATTGCAGAGGGCAGCAAGGCCTTTGTCACTCACTGAGAGTATGACTTTTTAAAGAGTGCACATGTGTCTGCGAACACACTCTGCCTCGCCTCCTGCAGCGCACTGTGCGAGCGCCCTTAGAGCAAGCATTGTAATACTCTAGCTCTCGCTGTGCGATGCAAATGGGTGCATCAAGTTGCCAGTGCACCATCTTTTTGGAAAACAGACATTTAAGTAATTGACAATTTCCTACATTTCACTTCACAGTCACTGGCAGCTACCTGCATCATAGTACTGCTACTGTGACTTTGCTCTACGAAGGCCAGTGCGCTGCGCCAAAATAACATGAGTCAAATTCAACAACAGTTGAGGATCTGCAACTACTCACCCTGACCCTACGTGTGCCAGTGACGACACAGTCGCACTCCTGCTCATGAGCCTTGGCACAGCCGCTGTGTCTCCTTCCGTAGCAGGGTCATTAGCCCATGATTTGGGTGCGCCTGGCAAGCTCCGCCGCTTCTGTGCAGCACTGAGATCCGCCACGGTGCTAGGTCTGTCCATGATGCCACCTCTGGGCTTTGCAGCATTCTTCAGCAGTTATTTTGCACGGCTTCTCGATGAGGCACTTGAGTGTGCATTAAGTCACACGCGCGTCTTCACATCACACACACACAGAACTCAACCTCTCCGTTCCTTTTCCGTTTCGCACCAACTTCAAAAACAAAACGTTTCTGGGTGGATTTTGCTGGCGCCACGTTGGTGACTCCCACCCTGTGTGCCTGCTGTTCAGCCAACGCTCGGCACCCTCCACGAGGGGCAGCCGCCACCGTGTCCCAGGGGCGGGGCAGGGCCCGCCCCATTTCAACTTCAAGTCGTTTCATGCCATCCGAAGCGATGGAGGTGGTGCTGCCAGCGGCGACTGGCGACACGCCAGCTGGCCCAAATGGTCGCGCGGCCACCCCTCCTGCTGCTGCTGCCTCGTGGGCGGCCAAAGCCGCCAAAACTGCGACAACACCCCCGTCGCTTACAGCGAAGAGCAACCTGCTTCGGGAGGAGGCACGGCTGCTGCACGGCCACGATGGAGCCTACTTCACTCCCCGAGGCAGCTACACGCCAACCCCAGCCCCATCCGCCCTCACTCCAGGGCAGCTATACCAACAGGCGAGCGAGATGTTCCACGCCGCGGAACAGGAGCAGTACTTCTTCGTGCCCCCCGCTGTCGCGGCGGTGGGGCGCCAGGGTGGAGCCGCTGCGGGCCGCCTCATGGCGATGGCGGCGCGCGTGCAGGGCCGTCCGACAGCGGAGGGACAGCCATTTGTGCCGCCGGCGGCGGCAGCCGGCACAGACCTAGTCTCGTTTACGGTGGATCCAGTCACCTGCTACACCCAGGAGCACTTGGCTGCCTTGCCGGCCAGCGTCCGCGCACTGTTAGCAGAGCTCGCGCCGGCCCGTCAGCCTCACGAGCGCGAGCGCAGCACCCCTGCGGCGGCTGCACAGCGCCGCGCCCGACTCACGCGGGGGCGCCAGCAGCTGCTAGCGGCGGCGCTCACGCACATGCACGACGCGGCGAGGGCCGGCGCTGGAGACGCTGCCTCACTTGCGTCCCTATTCAAGGGTGCAGAGACGCTGGGGCCTCTGTCGCCTCGCGATGACTTCCGCACGCTATGCTTGCGGGCGCCGGCCGCGCTCGTTGACGCGGCGCTCGGAACGGTCGGCGACTCCGCTGACTTCAGCTTCAGCGGCTTCCGCCTGCGCATCACCCGCGCTGGTGACATGAGCGCCCCGGTCACGGTCACCGTGCGCGGCGCGCCGGCGGCGTGGTCTGCAGCGCAGCTTGCAATGCTGCTTGCGCCCGCACTCGCAGCTCCTGGCATGCCCATCGCGCCGGTGCGCTTGCGGGCGGGCGGCGGCGGCACTTCCGCCGCCTTTCTGCTGCTGGCCAGCGCTCTGAAGACCTGCGGCGTAGGCATTAACGGTGCGGCCTCATCCGCGGCGCCGGCGTCGGCGGCATCGCCAGGCGCCGCGGGTGTTTGGGAGCTAACAGTGGTCCGCGGCGTTGCGCGGCGACTCGCGCACTCGGTCCTATGCGCGGTGGACGGCACGGAAGTAGCGCTGCGGCTGCTGGGCCCTGACAATCTGACAGCGTGCCCGTCCTGCTTGCGACGGCACTTCACGCGCCCGGGTCAGCAGTGCCGGGCAACGCGCTGCGCGCACACCACGCTCCCCGCGGCCTGCACCACGCCAGCCGCCGCCACTGGCACAGCCGCCGGTGCCCCTGCGGTAGCCACGGCTGCAGCCGCCGCGGCGGCAGCCGCCGCGACGCAGCGTGCGCCCACCGGCGCCGCCGCCTCGCACCCCCCAGCGCCGGCGGCGACCGGCGCCGCCGCGACGGACGCTGCCGCCGCCTCGACGCCCGCGCTGGCGAGCGCGTCGCCGGGCGCCTCGCCGCCGCCGCCGGCGGCCGACGCGGACCCTGCGCAGCTGGGCCAGGAGCAGCGCATTCAGCAGCTGCAGGGGGGCATCCTGGAGGGGAGGACCGCGCGGAAGGGGCTGCAGCAGCAGGTCAAGGCACTGACAAAGCTGCTGGCAGCCTCCGAGGCGGGAAAGCGGGCTGCTGAGGCCGATCGCGACCGGTCTCTGGCAGAGCAAGTTCGTGCGGAGCGGCTGGCGGCGCAGCAACGGAGCCTGCGCGAAGGAGAGCAGGTGCGCAACGCTGCGGCGACCGCTCGACTCGAGGCGCAGCTGACAGCAGAAGCGGCGCGCGCTGCGAGCGTGGCGGTGCCGGCGGCGGACGCCGCCGGCGCGGTGGCCACCACGCCCGTGGCGGGAGACCTTGAGGCTAGCTCTGCAGCGGCTGGCGCTGCGGCGGCGGTGGCGGCGGACGGGGCAACGGCGGCGGGCGCGGCGGCGGCAGGCGCGGCGGCGGCGGGCGCGCCGCCGCCTGCTGTAGGCGCTGCCAGCGCGGCAGCGGCAGCGGCCGCAAGCGCGGCAGCGGACCCCGCGGTGGCACTGGAGGCAGCGGCGGCGCCGCGGCAGCCGCCGCGCTCTTGCTCACGCGGGCGCTCGCGGTGTCGGCGCGCATCGTCGCCAGCGGCTCGGCACGGCAGCGACTGCAGCGCCTCCCCTCGCGCAGTAGGCAGCCCCCCATGCCTGCCAGTGACAGCAGCGCGCTTATGTCCGACAGTGGCACACCCCGCGCCAGCCGCAAGCGCACGGCTGCTGAGCGCACGCCGGGCTCGGCGGCGGAACCCCCCGCTGCACGCCCCGCGCGCGGGCTGCCCCAAGGTCAGTCCGCCGCCGACCGCTTCCTCTCCACCTCGACGGCCCAGCCGCCGGCATCGGAGGGAGGCGGCGGCGCCTCGGGCCTGTAAGCCGCCGGTGCGGCGCTCCCCTCATCCACCGTAATGATGTCTGACTCTACTTCAGGGGGAGCCGCACCGGCGGCCATTGCGGCAGCTGCTGCTGCAGCAGCGGCTGCCGCGGCGGGCATAGACCCTGCGCAGCCTGAGGCAGTGCAGGCGCCCGCTCAGCCTGCAACAGCTGCCATCTATCCGCGCTGCCCTTTATATGACACTGGCTGCCTCTTTCGGGTGCCAGTGCCCAAACCGCGCCTCCGCCGGAACGGGGAGGCGAACACGCTCACGGCGCAGACGTCGGCGTCGCTGGCGCTGGCGCGCCGCATCGCCACGACGCTGGCGGATCACCAGCGCCGCGAGCATCCGAATGTGCCTGCCGACTTTCTCGCGCGTATGCAGGCGGTCGACGATGAGTGTTTGACTCTCCACCGAGCCGGCGCGGGCACCTACTACGCCGTGGAACCCGAGCTGCTACTCTGCGCATGCGCCTCGTGCGGCGAGCCAGGGTGCGTGCGCACGAAATTGCACCAGCGCGACCACCTGTACAAGTCCCGGGGGCGGCCGCAACGCAGCGGCCACACGGGCCCCGCGTCGCGCCTCTGCCCCCCATCCTCCCCCTCTCTACAGCCAGCGGCGGCGCGCGCGGCCCGGCGCCCGCGCAGCTGCCGCTGTGGCTGCGGCAGGGCCAACATGGCGCAGCGCGCTTCCGCTCTGGACGCTGGCGCCGCTCTCGCCCGCGCGCGCAGCGCTTGACGACCTCTCCTTTGACTATGTTCTGCAGCAGCAACTGGTGGTCGGCCGCCGCATTCGCCTGGAGCACCGCTCGGACTTCACAGCCGCCTTGACGGCCACGCTGGCGGGCCTCCGGGAAGCGCAGACGGCGGTAGCGCAGGCACACGGGGTTGAGGCAGCGGCACAGGCGTCCGCCACAGCCGGTGCATGGTGCAAGCTGCTGCATCTGCTGCCGTGCCTGCTGCTTGTACCCGACGGCTCCCTGCCGCGGGCGCACCGTTTTGCGGCCTTCGTGGCAGGCGACCTGGACCTGCTCACGCGCACAGCGCTGGCCTTCTGCCGCCGCGGCGCCGCCCGTGCGTGCACGCGCCGCGCTAGGTCTATGACGGAGGCGGCGGCGGCAGTGCGGGAACGCGCGGCGGCGACGGCGCGGCAGCCGGGCGGCGTCGGGCGCGCCGCGCGGCTGCTGGCGGAGGGTGCTGACACATCTGCCCCCCGCGACTCTGCTACCTTGCATAAACTGCAGGCTAAACACCCAGCTGGCGATGCGTCTGCGAAGCTGGATGCCGCGGCATCGCGGGCGCGCAGCTTGGTGGCGGCGGCGGCGCTGGCGGCGCCGGCACCACTCAACTGCGCTTCATTCACGGCGGACGGGCTACGCGAGGCCATCCTCGCCGCCAACCCTGGCTCGGCCGCCGGTCCCTCTGGGCTGCGCAACTCCCACCTCCAGCAGTGCGTCCGGCACACGGCGCACACGTCGGGGCGCACGGTGACTGGCTCCTTGAGCTGCTGGCGTGGCTGGGTACCGCGGTGTACTCCACCCCCGCCGCGCTGCCGCCCCCTTTTGGCGCCTTCACGCGGCCGCGCGCCTCAGCGCTGTGGGCGAGAAGGCGCGCCCCATCGCGTGCGGCGACACCATCCGCCGCCTGTTCGCCCGCACCTTCTGCACGGACACCCGGGACCGCGTCTCCGCGCTGCTGGAACCAATTGGCCAGTTTGGGTCGGCGCGCGGGGGGGCGCAGAGAGAGTGGCGCTCATGGCGCAGCTCACGCATGAGTGCGGCGGCGTGCTCCTTGCCATTGACGGCAGTAATGCCTTCAACGCGCTGTCGCGCTCGGCAGTCCTCACCGCGGTGGCCGAGCATCTGCCTGGCCTGTACGGCTACGTCGAGCACATCTACGGCCCCGGCCGGGCCCCTTGGCTACAATTTGGCCTAGATGGGCACGCCGACGCCGCCATCATCCTCTCCCAACAGGGCGTGCAGCAGGGCGACCCATTGGGGCCGCTGCTGTTCGCGCTGGCACTGCGCGGCACCATGGTGGCTGCCCGCGCCAAGTTCCCGCAACTGGCGCTTCCGGGCTACCTCGATGACCTCACCATCATGACGCCCAGCTGTGACGCGCCGGTGCTCGACCACGTTGGCCGCGCGTTCTGCTTCATACAACAGGCGCTGAGCGAGCTCAACATTCAGGTCAACGTCACGAAATGCGCGGCGGTGGTGCCGGCCTCAGGCGGCGCCCGCGAGCGCGCCGCCGCCGTCTTTGCCGCCGCCAATGTCCCGTACCAGTATGTGACGACGGCATCACGCTGATGGGGGTGCCGGTCGGCACCGAGGGCTTCGTGCGGCGCGCAAGTGGCGGCGACCCTTCGTGCCCCCGGCACCGACCGCCTGTTGCGGAGCTTGTGCAGATGGAGGATGTGCAGGCTGCCTTCTCCATTCTGCGTCTTGCCGTCCCCGCCCGCGCAGGGCATGTCTCGCGCAATACAGCGCCATCCCTCACGCACGAGGAGCTACGGCGCTTCGACGCCATCACGCTAGCGGCCGTGGCCGCGCTGGCGCAGGAGCCATCGGCGGGTCTTAACGCCGCCGGCCCACCAGCGCGCGCCGGCGGCGGGTGACGATTGCCGCGGCCCGCCGGCGGTTTCGGCGGCGGCGGCGCCGCCCTCTCTGTGGGCGGCGGCAGTGGCATGGGTACGCGCGCCGACTGGGGTGGCGAGGCCCCAGTGACGCTACCAGCACATCAGCAGGTACGCGTGCATCTGCGGCTGGGGAGTGGTGGCTTTGGCGTGCTGGGCGCGGCGCCCCGTGCATGTGCCGCATTGCTGCACGTTCCCTCGAGTGCATGGGGCCGGCACTGGCGGCATTTCCAGTCGCGGCACGCAGCCGCGTCCTAGAGCATGCCCGCTATGGCTTCACCTTCACCCAGATAGCTACCTGCCTGCAGCAGCTGCGCAGCGGCAGCGATGAGGCTGCAGCGGCCCTCGCACTGCTCCTGCCCACGGTCTGGTACCAGGACTGGCGCCAGGACGACGGCGCATGGCGGGCGCTGCGCGATCTGCTGCAACGGGCAGGCGGAGCTGCGGGGCCGGGCATGCGGACTCGCGCCGGCGCGCGCCGCGCTGCTGCGCCAGCGGTGGCGCGCGAGCCAGGCTCTGCCCAGGCCCCGCCGGCCGCCGTGCTGCCGCGGCGTCAAGCGGCGCTATCACGGGGCTAGACGCAGCGCTCGCCGCCACGCAGCTGCGTCGGCTTGAAGCAGCAAATGCGTTGGAAGCAGTCGCGGCGTGGCGCAGCGGCGCCTCTAAGGGGGCCATGGGTTTCTTGGCGCAATTGCCGAGCACTGACCCAGCGGAGACCATGTCCCCGCCGGAATTCCCGAGGACGCTGCGGCGCCACCTGGGCGTGGAGCGCCCCGCCCCCGCTGCGGCGCGGTGCCCCAAGTGCCATAGACCAGTGGACTCGGGTGCCCACCTGCGCCGCTGCACACAAGGGCTTAACGTCACGCGACACAACTTGCTCGCAGACGCGCTCTTTCAGCTGCTCAAGCAGGTGGCACCCCTCGCGGTCTCGACCGGGACACCCTTGCCCCTTCCGCCGCTACGCGGCGCGCCACGGGTTCAACAAGTTCATGGACATCGTCTTTGGCAGCAACCAGGTCTGCCTTCCAGTCCCTAAAGTGCAGCCGAGCGCCGACGCGGTAGCAGCAGGCGGTGCACTAAACTGCGCGGCGGCTTTGAAGTAGCTTGTTGCATAGACGTCACCATACGTGACAGCTCATGCCCCTCCCGCCTCCGTCAGGCTCAGGGGGGCGCGCGCGATGTGCAGCGCGTGCTTGAATCGGCTTCGCAGGAAAAGATAGACACATACGTAGTCTCAGGGGCCCTGGACCCCACTACACACCCTATTTTCCGCAGCCTTTGACCACTTCGGCGCTATGTCACGCGACACCCAAGCGCTGCTACACGCACTCGCCGAGCAGAGCTCGCAGGGCAGCTACAATCTCGCGCAGCGCGTTGCCTTCTGGCGCCGCCGCACTCCCTCGCGCTACAGCGCGCGCTCACACGTGTCGTGATCGACAACTGGAACGCAGTCATTGCCCCTGATGGCGACGTCAGCGCTTACCGCCGCATCGCACTGTTGCAAGTGCCGCGGCCCCTCGCCGGCCAGCGCCGAACCGCCGGCTCCTCCGTAGATTTAGTTATTGCAAGCCCGATTTATCGTGCGCGCAGCCCATGCGGTCCAGGACATAATATACAACTTCAACTGCTGACGCTCCTATTAAAAAGGTTGCGGGGGATGGGGGGGGGGGGGGGGGGGGGAGTCAACAGGCACCCACTACTGCGCTGTCGATCACATGTTCATTTTCATTTGTGTGTGTGTTTCGTGAACGAGCGCAGATGCTGCCGTGCTATACATGGCGAATGATGTTCGGTTTGGAGTAAAGCGCAGCAAGCTACATATTCACGCAGTTGGGGGCGCTGTAATCTACACATAGTGTTTGACTTTGTCTTCGTAGATATGTGAAGGGTGCTGCTTTGAAACACTACTCAGAGGGTTATAACACTTGTGGACCATGGCCACCGAGCGAACTACAGTAGAAGGCCTCCAGGGGGGGGGGGGGGGGGGGGGGTCTATTACAGGCAGTAC
>JAFCMP010000266.1:0-28088 GCA_017506865.1 Tribonema minus
TGGTGGTCGTAAAGCAGGAGGCGGCGGCGGCTGCGCCTGACTTCGAGACGGCGCCAGCGATAGGGACCTTCGTGCGGGATGTGGCGCGCATCGCGCGCGAGGGGCAGACGAAGCGGGCGCACGCGTCGAGCGATGTGAGTAGTAAGACGTGTTGATGCTTTAGTATATCTTAGGGAACAGCTGTGTCAGATTATGTACTTTAAGTGAGTCTTTTTTGTAAGCGGCGGATCTTGTTTGCGCTTTGGAACGGTTCAAAGTGGTACTTGAAAGGGCGTCTTATTTGCGGCTGGCGACGCAAGTCATGGTCGTTCCATTTCTCTTATTCACAGATGAAAGTCTGACAAGTAGCGTCTCAACGGCACATGCAGGCACCCCGGCACAACTGCATGGGGCACAGTTCCAGCTACGCCTCGTGGTGGCTGACTTCCGCTGATGATGTAGAGCGACAAGTTTTTGTATGGAGTATATGTATATCTCTCTGCGTGTGCTTGATACATGCTGTGACAAGCGCTTGTCACAAGCCAGCACGCCTTAGGGCTCATGCTATCCAGCGCAACAGTCCGGGGGTCTGTGCCCCCCGACTCTTCTCGCTCGCACACGTCGCGCATTAACCTGAACACGCTGAACAGTGCCCACTGGTGTAACCGCCTCTGTAACCGCCTCTGTAACCGCCACTGTGACTGCCGTCTGGAACCGCCTCGCAGGACCTGCTGGCCGCGTCGCGCGCGCACGGCAATAAGTTGATGACCTTGTCTGAAATGCCCCACGAACGCGTAATGATACACACAATAACTTGCAGTTTTACATTCGGATGGTGATGGAAACCGCCTCTTGTAACTGCCTCTGTAACCGCCTCTGTAACTGCCGTCTGTAATCGCTGCGCAGGACCAGCTGGCCGCAGTCGTGGGCGCGGCGGTGCTGGCGTCGTTCGTCGTACGCAAGCTGCGCGACCGGGCGAGGAGGGTGAGTGAGCAGCGTCTTTGAGTTTGACTCTGAGTCACGAGTCCTCTGGTGATCCGCAGCGCTCGAACCGCTCTCGCTCTCTGCATCTTTTCGTGATGTTTGCTCGCATATAAATAGCTTGTGCACGCGTGAAGGTTTTCTGTGCAGTGTTCTGACGACTGTCCGTAGCCCTGAGCCCTGCGGAGCCGTGTGATCCTGGGTTGAGCGCTGTTGTGACACACTTGAGGTTCTGCCGTGGGCTCTATTGACGACTCCGGGTCGTTGCCAAGGAAAAAAGCCGGAGTCGTTGCCAAGGAAAAAAGTGGATTTACTGGGGTACAGGCGACACACGCCAATGGTGATGCTGATGGGGATCCTGCACTAGTACTAACTGCACGCACTCATCGGCTTGCAGCACCTCCACCTCTGCTGCACATAGCGAGCGCCAGACGCTAAACCACCGTCACAATTGTCACAGCGCTCGTCCTGTCACACACTGCTCAAGCGCGTGTCGCAGCGCTCAACCGCTGTCACGATTGTCAGAGCGCTCGACCTGTCACGCGAATCGCTCGGGCGCGTGTCGCAGTGCTCGACCGCTGTCACAGCGCTCAACCTGTCACGCATCGCTCAGGCGCGTGTCGCGCGCGCTCAACCGCTGTCACAGCTGTCACAGCGCTCGACCTGTCACCTGCATCGCTCAGGGGCATGTCACAGCGCTCAACCACCGTCACGCACCGCTCAGGCGCCTGTCGCAGCACCCAACCACATCACAGCGCACCGTCACAGCTGTCACAATGCTCAACCCGTCAGGCACCGGTCCTGGTGCATGTCGCAGCGCTCAACAGCTGTCACAACTGTCATAGCACGTCTGCGTACTTGTATTTTATTTGCATCACCAGGCACGGCGGCGGAGGGAGGCCCTCGAGTGGGCCCGGCAGGACGAAGACGCCGCCGCAGAGTCTGAGTCGGAGGTGAGTCGCCATTGAGAATGGTACCTCAATTTGAAGTAGTGCGAGCAAATTCAAGTCAGATAAGCAGTGTGCCTGCTGGACCGGAAGCTGAAGGCGCCGCCGCCTAGCGCAAGTCAGACGGATGCATGTGCTGGCATGTATACTCTGTCATGGGGCGCCGGCTTGAAGTTGAAGTGCTGTGTCCGTTTGAGGCGGCCACGCACGATGGCGCACGCGTTGCAGCGCACGAGCCGTAAACGCCTGGCAGAATTGCTAGCTCAGCACGCATCCGACGTGTGAGTCAACGCGCGTAAACGCTCACTGTCCACGATTGCGGCAGAGGAAACATCAGTCACACATGCATCGTGTGCGTGATACTGCTAGCGGCGGGTTGAACCTGGGCTCTTACGGACATCAGGGGTAGGTACATGGGTACATAATGATACCGCAGTCGTGACATTCTTGAGCGCACTTGTGGCGATGACATTGCGGTGATGGCTGTGATCTACTGGCTCATCCCAAATCGCTTAAGGTCAAAGTGTAAGCATTGAGCCCACTCCCGGGGACTTCCCAGCATTGCGACCGATACAACCACTGTACCACTACAATGCTGACTATACGTGTGCGCTGAGCCAGATGACCACCACAAGCCCATTCACATTAAAGCTGCCATGCTTGGCAGTTGTGATGGCAGTGCTCAGGTGCATGGGCCTCGCTGCTGTACCGCTGTCGAGCGAACGCGCGCAGCATCCGCAGTTGCGGACCTTTCAGTTCCCCGGCTGATATCTGGCGGAGGCAGCACGGCTCAGCAGCATCTCCGTGCGCAGCCGTGAGCGGCGGCGTGCTGCTTTGAGCTCATGTTACTTAAAGTTCAACTTACTTTTGACGCACGTCATCTCACCACCACAACTTCGCCCCCTCCCCCTCCCCCCCCCCCTGCACCCATCCCAAGACATACAGCTTTCATATGAATGTGGTGGCATACTTGCATTTGCCATATTTTTGTTTGGGATTCCAGGTTACCTATTAGCTCTGTCACCACACACATCAACTGCTCATCTTTCTTCAGAAACTCACCACTTGTTCATTGTCCCCCCCCCCCCCCCCCCCCGCCACAGGACCCCTCGGGCACCCACCACGGCCCCACGAGGACCCCCAGCTCGACCTCGTCGCCCCCCCCTGCCCACCACGCTCCTCGCGCTCCTGCGCCGCAAGCTGCGCGCGACGCTGTCCCTCAAGTCAGCGCTCCGCAGCGGCACCGGCCTCGCCGCGGCGGAAGCGCGCATCCGCGCTCTCGAGGCGCAGTGCGCGGCGGCGGCAGCAGACGCGCAGAATGTCAGGGCGGAGCTGGCGGCGACAAAGGACGGCGCAGTCGCCGCCGCCGCCGCTGCAGCTGCGGAGCGGGCGGCGGCAGCGCGGCTGCACGTCGCGGAGTCACAGGCAGCGGCGGTGGCGATGAGGGACGAGGCCGCCAGCGCCGCCGCCGCCACTAAGCTCAAGGATGCGCAAGATGAGCTCGAGCGAGTCCGCGCCGACTCCGCCGCTGCCGCCGCCGCCGCCGCCAGGGACCACGCTGCGCTGGTGGGCGCGATGGACGAGGGCGCCGTCGCCGCCGCCGCTGCTGCCGCCGCCGCGATGAAGCAGGCGGAAGACGAGCTCGAGCAGGTGCGCGCTGCCGCCGCTGCTGCCGCCGGCGCCGCCGCCGCAGAGCTCGCGCAGGCGCAGACCGCCGCCGCCGCTGCCGCCGCCGCCGCCGCCAGGGACCACGCTGCACTGGTGAGCGCGATGGACGAGAGCGCCGTCGCCGCCGCCGCTGCTGCCGCCGCCGCGATGAAGCAGGCGGAAGACGAGCTCGAGCAGGTGCTCGCTGCCGCCGCTCGCGCCGCCGGCGCCGCCGCCGCAGAGCTCGCGCAGGCGCAGACCGCCGCCGCCGCTGCCGCCGCCGCCGCCGCCAGGGACCACGCTGCACTGGTGAGCGCGATGGACGAGAGCGCCGTCGCCGCCGCCGCTGCTGCCACCGCCGAGCTGAAGCAGGCGGGAGACGAGCTCGAGCAGGTGCGCGCTGCCGCCGCTGCCGCCGCCGCCGCCACCGCCGCTGAGCTCGCGCAGGCGCAGAACGCCGCCGCCGATGCCGCCGCCGCCGCCAGCGACACCGCCGCCAGGCTGGAGCGCGCGGAAGCGGAGCTTGCGCGCGTGCAGGCCGCCGCCGCCGCTGCTGCCGATCGCGACCGCAACGCGCTCAGCGCGGCCAGGGACGAGGCCGCCGCCGCATGCGCGGCGCTGCGCGGGGAGCGCGACGCCGCGCTGGCGATCGCTGCTGCCGAGCGCACGCGCTGCGGCGTGCTGGCCGTGTCGGTGGCGTGCGCGGGCGACAACACGGACATCGCCATGCAAGAAACGGCGGCGGCCATGGCGGCCAAGAAGGACGCGGTCGCCGCCGCGGCTGCGCAGCGCAAGCGGCTGACCGGCGAGCGCGACGCCGCGCTGGCGTACGCTGCCGCCGCGGATGCGCGGGCCACGCAGCAGGTACGCGCGGCCGAGCAGCAAGCCGCCGGCGCCGTCGCCGCCGCGCACGCTGGCATATACCATCTGGAGGCAGTGCTGGCGCGAGAGCGAGAGGCTAGCGCCGCCGCCGCCGCTGCCGCCCAGAGCCGAGCTCGCGCAGGCGCAGAGCGCCGCCGCGACCGCCTCCGTCAGCGCTGCCGCCGCCGCTTCCGTGCTGGTCGGCGAGCGCGACGCGGCGCTGGCGGAGGCTGCCGCCGCGGCGGCGCGCATCGCTCAGCTGGAGGCAGCGCTTGCGCAGGAGCAGAGCGCACGCGCCGCTGCCGCCGCTGCCCCGCTGCTGCCGCCACGTGCAGCGAGCGCGACGCCGCGCTTGCACGCGTCCGCGAACTGGAGCAGGCTCTTTCGGCAGCACCGGCCGGTGCCGAGCAGAACGCGGCGGCGGTGGCAGCCGCGGCGCGCGCGGAGGCGGACGCCGCGGCGGCGGTGCTGCGCGACCAGCTGCGCGCTGCCGCCACGTCCGTGCTGAGCGCCGAGCGCAACGCGGCGGCGGCGGCGGCGGCACAGGCGAAGGCGGAGGCGGCGGCGGCAGCGGAGAGCGCGCGCGCGGCGGCGCTCAACGACGAGCTAGCGGCCGCCGCGACGGAGCTGCAGCACGCCAGGGCCGATGCGGAGGCCGCCACCGCTGGGCAGGCGGCGGCGGAGGCGGAGGCGGCAGTGCTCAGCGATGAGCTGACCACCGCCGTGGCGGAGCTGCAGTGCGCCAACGCCGAGGCAAGCGCCGCCGCCACTGGGCAGGCGGCGGCGGAGACGGCGGCGGCGGCGGAATGCGCGCGCGCTGCGGTGCTCGTCGAGGAACTGGCCACCTCCTCAGCGGAGCTGCAGAACGCCACGGCCGACGCAAAGGCCGCAGCCGAGGGGCAGGCGGCGGCGGAGGCAGTGGCGGCAGCGCTCAGCAATGAGCTGGCCACTGCCGCGACCGAGCTGCAGAGCGCCAAGGCCAACGCGGAGGCCGCCGCCGCTGGGCAGGCGGCGGCGGCGCGGCGGCGGCGGCGGCGGCGGCGGCGGCGCCCGGACGCGCTCGAGTCGCCGCTGCGCGCCGCGCCGGCTGAGGACGCCGCCGCTGCCGCCGGTGCTGCGCTGAGCGAGGCGACAGAGGCTGCTGCCGCCGCGGAGGCTGCGCCCTGCGTCGAGGCGACAGAGGCTGCTGCCGCTGCGCCCCGCCTCCCTGCGGGACTGGGCGTCGAGCAGCTGAAGGTCGTTGTGAGGAACCTGTACGCCGGCATGAGCGACGTGGAGGGGCGCATCGCAACGAGCAACGCGGAGCGCGACGAGGCGCGGGGGGAGAGGTGAGGCAGCGCTCAACGATGTGCATGCGCGCGCGGCAGCCACTAAGAGGAAACGAATCAAAAGATCGTAGAGCAACGCGGAGCGCGATGAGGCGCGGGGGGAGAGGTGAGGCAGCGCTCAGCAGTGTGCACTCGCGCGCGGCAGCCATTAAGTAGACACGAATGAAAAGATTGTAGAGCAGCGCGACGAGGTGCGGGGGGAGAGGTGAGGCAGCGCTCAGCGATGCGCGCTCGCGTGTGGCTGCCATTAAGTATTGGGCATGTCGACTTCGTCCATGACGCGGATGCGTGTCGTGCAGCGTCGTACAGTGCTGCGCTGGGGCTGAGGAGGGGGACAGGCGCGTGGAACAGAATGTGAAGTTCTGGCGGGGAAGCTGAAGAGACGCAGCAGCGTAGAGCCATCACTTGAAGTTTGGCACAGGCCAATTACACGCGGCACGCAGCCGCAGCAGAGCCCCAGCTGGTAGCCAGCACAGATAAGAGTGGCAATGATAACATGGTTACGGCCGCAGTGCTACGCACGGGAGTTGTGCGCGTCGAGCGGCACACTGCTGCGGCAGGCGCTGAGCACTGCAGACGTACGTTGTCACTACCACACAACAGTGTGGTCATGTTTTGCTGGTTCTTTGTGGCTGGCTTTGGTCGCTGGCCTTGGGGCAGGGCGATTCAGAATGTGGCCTGGTCATCAGATCATGCGTTCAAGGTCTTGAATCAAGTACGGGTGCGGTGAATTCATCAACGAATTCATCAGCGATTTCACCAATCATGCGCGCATGAGCGCGGTACGCGGTGACAGGTGGCATAGACGCACAGCGCAGCGCTGGTGCGTGAGTTTCTTGCGGAGCGGTGCTGTATGGACATCTGCTGAGCGCTGCTGCATACGGTTTCTGCCATCTCACACAGGCGCAGCCACAACCGCAAACGCAGCACGCAAAAACATGACACCCGGTAACTCATACTTCCGCTACTATAATGAGTAGTGAATTCAATGCGCGGTCCGCTGTGTGCTGCTGCGCTGTGCGCCGCAGGGACGAGGCCCTGGCCGTAGCCCGCTCCCTGGAGGCAGGGGCGGCGGAGGCGGAGGAGGAGGCCAAGCGCGTTGCCGCAGGTATTTCAAGCCCTAACTATAGCTTCAACTTGACTGAAGGTTGAGAGGTACTTCAGGACTTTGTTCTGAATTCAACTTTCTTGAAGTATTCGGTAGGAAACGGTCCTCAGCAGCGCTGTGACTCACAGCGAGTACAACTTGAACTTGAAGTTGTACGCTACTTACTTCCGCTGAAGGGGCGGAGACCCTATGAACAAAGCAAGGTACGCAACTTGTACAGGACCTGAAACGAACTGCGTGTGTACCCTGCGCTGCCGGTGTGCTGCATACGCCATGGCAGCGCTCGCCGCTGGCACGCGCGCCGCGCCGCAGCAGAGGCTCAGCAGCACTCCAGGTCCCACTTAAAGCAAACTTCTGCGAGTGTTTGTGTCGCACTGGATCTCAACCCTGCGCAATGCTTCTGCTCGTGCCATTGCGGCGCTCAGCACTGGGGTCGGCGCCGCGCGCGCAGCAGCGCTGCAACTCACATACTGTAACCACGTGAACACAACTGCGACTTCAACTGCCCGTAGACCCCTGCCGCAGGTGCCGTCGCTCATGCCGCTGCGGCGCTCAGCACCAAGCTCGACGCCGCGCGGCGCGCCGCGGCAGCGGGGGCGTGCAGCAGCGCTCAAACCCACGCGTTATCACGTCGCCCGCCATGCGAGCACCTCCGAGCACACCGTTCTACTTGGTTGCCTTTGACAGGACTCCCCTGCTCGCCGCCGCAACCGCCGCCGCTGCGCGCGCCGCCGCAGCGCTCGCCGCGGAGCTTGCCGCCGCGGCGGACGCGGCGCAGGCGCAGCAGCGCTCGGACTCACGCGCCTTGACAATGAGTGCAATACGAGTACCTCAAAGTATATACTTCATGATGTTCTTGTTGCCCTTGACAGGACGAAACTCACCCCCGCACTGCGATCGCCGCCGCTGCTCTCGCGCCACCGCTGCAGCGCTCACCGCGGAGGTCGACGCCGCGCGCGCCGCCGCGGCGGCGGCGGCGGCGGCGAAGCGCAAGCTTGAAGTTGTGGCGGCGGCGCAGCGCATGGAGACGCTGGAGGCGGCGGCGCACTTCGTCAAGGACCTGGAGGCGCGAATCGCCGACCTGAAGGCGGACATCGAGGACCTCGAGGCCCGGCTGCACGACAGCAAGGGCGCCGTGTGCACGCTGAAGGCCGACCTCCAGAAGAAGCAGGATGAAGTCAAGGGGCTTGAGCCTGTCGTCAAGGCGCTCGAGGCGCGACTGGATGCGCGCCCTGAGGCCGTCAAGGGCCGCGAGGAGCAGCTGCGCGCCGACCTCAACAAGGTGCGTCACCCCCGCCCCTTTCCCTGCAGTTGAAGTTCAGAGTGCGGTCTCCCAGATGCGCCGTGCTTGCACTTTGTGGCAAACGTGATTGCACTGACTTGGCGCAGCGCTATTACGATGAGAATCCGTGCAACATTGCTCAGCGCACGCTGCGCCGGTTCCTAAGGCGGTCTTCTCGGAACAGGATGCTCTACTTGGAACTGGGCACGAAATGAAGTTGGCATCGTGGGGTGTGCGCAAACATGCAATTGCTTGGCGCCTCAGCAATGAGTTTTGCTCCAAGGAGACGCTAGCCACGAACGCATTCGCTCTGAGGAGGCTCCGCTTTGGTCTCCTGGCTGTCGAGCCCGCCAGCTCCGCATTGGCTCCAAATTGAATCTGACCTTCATAATGTCAAAAATTGTCACCCAATGAGCAAAGCACCACTGCTACAGCCAGCGACAGCGGTTGTGTAGTCGTCATCCTGTGCTCCACCTTTTCACAGTGCATCCACTTGATCGCACTCCCCGACTGACCACAACAACTCAAACTGCAACGTGACCGTCATCCTAACATCCTAACATTGATGCAAAGGTCAATCAGCTTGGCCGCATTCGGACGTGCCACAAACGGCATCCGCCGACCGCACCACTCTAACTTCAACTTCAACTTCAACTTGTTTTGCGCCGCCACCGCCGCCAGGCAACCGAGTCCATCGAGCTCCTCAAGCGCGAGCTCGCGCGCGTCACGGTGGAGCGCAACACCGCGCGCCACCGCCTGCCGCGCGACGCCTCCTGCGGCGACGCCAGCGGCAGCGGCAGCGGCGTGGTGTCCAAGCTGCGCACGCGGTCCGCGTCGCCGCGGCCGCGTTCGCCGCGCTCCCCGTCGCCGCAGCGCATCCGCTTCGCCGACGACCCCATCGCGAGCGTCCTGCAGCTCGCGCCGGAGCCGGAGAGCCCGCACAGCATCAAGCGGGCGAGCGCTGCTGCTGCTGCTGCGGCGGCGGCGGCGGCGGCGGCGGACACTGCCGCGGCGCGCCGGCCGGCGACGCCGCGGCGCACGAAGCCAGCGGCGGCGGCGGCGGCGGCGGCGGCGGACGGGGAGGAGGGGGATGTGGCAGCGGCGGCGGATTCCGCTGCTGCTGTGATTCAAGAGGAGGCGGGTGCGGCGGCGGCGGCGGCGGCGGCGGAGGCGGTGCCGGCCGCTGCTGCGCTGCCGGGCAAGGGCGCGGTCAAGATGACGGTGCTGGAGCTCGTCGCCAGCAAGAAGGCGGCGGCGGAAGCTAAGAAGGTATGTAGGTATTGAAATGTTGTGAGGTAGGTAGGTATTGGCGCATTGCGAGGAGTGCGCGGATTGGGAGGTGCGGGTGCGCATGGAGCTTGAGAAGTTCGCCAGCGGAGCTGAAAGCTACTTGGCAGCTGGTGGGAGGGGGCCAGTGGGGTAGCACTGTGAGGGACGCTTACGGTGTTCAGCGCCTGCGTATGATGGTGAAGTCTTGCCTAGCTGCACACATGACGTACTCTAACCCTCACCTCCATTCTGTCCTAAGCGCTACCCCTAGTGAATGTGAGCACTTGTAGATAGTTGGCTTGCACAGCTCGCTTGCTCAAACTGCAACAGACTGTGGGTCCGGTGCAGCCAGGCAAGCGCATGGCAACGGAGCTGCGCAGCAGCAGGCAGCGCAGGAGCACTGCCAGACCGCACCCCCCCGTCATCTTCGCGACTCGAGTATAATGTTTTGAAAGCATGTAACGCGTGTTATGCCAAAATCTGTCCATCTCTGACTCTGACTCGTTGTTGCCACTCGCACGTGCGTAATGTCACAGGCGATGCGCGCGGCGCGGCCCACCGGCGGCGCCGTCAAGTTTATGTCAAAGGCCACTGGTGCTCAGGTGAGAGGACCGGTTTGTGCTAACTGTGCAGCAGTGCTCAGCAGGGCACAGTGCTCAGGGCATACTGGTATGCTATGCGTGTTGACATGTACATGGTGAGGGTTCTGCCTGCTGGCGATGGCACATTGCCACTCTTGATAGCGTTGCTGCGCTTGCTTGCAGCGCTGCGCAGCGCTCACGAGTGAAGGCAACATGAGCGCACGTGATTCACGAGTTGACGTTTCAGGTCTGCACAGGGCGTGTGGAAGAGCTGGAGCAGGAACTCCGTGAAGTTGCAGTTGAAGTTGCAGTTACAGTCTGAGCGCAGAATGAATCGTCAGTTTTGCAGGCAGTTGAAAATTACAGTTCACCAGCGCCCTGGAGCATACACTGCACGCGGATGCAATGACAGATTCTGCGCACTCATCGCCGACACCCGACAAGTGCCTTAAAGGCAATGCGCAGCATGAGTAGAACAACACATTGCGCTCCGCTCCTTGCATTCCGCATGCATTCTGCGAACTTCCTAGCACTTGCATTGTTTCCTTATGCTCATTGTGGCCGGGGCGAGGTGGCCTGCTGCCGTTCAACCCTGAGTCTGAGTCTGTTTCTGACTCTGAGTCTGAGCGCTGCCACATCTCTGCTGCGCGTCTTCTCTACCTGCAGCCCGCCGGCGGCAGCGAGCTGCTGTGCAGCACGGCTCAGCCGCCCGCGCGCTCAAGCTCTGCGGAGCGGGCCGTTGACCTGTTGAGCGACCTCTGCGCGGCTGCTGCGGCGGCGCCGGTGCAGCGTGCGCGCAGCTTTTCCGCCGAGCGCAGCGGCGCTGACGCTGTGAAGGCGCAGATGCTGCAGCTGCGCCTCGATATGAGCGACCTTGCCGTGTCTGAGGTGCAGGGTGGCGGCGGTGGCGGCGGCGGCGGTCGCGGCGGTGACGGCGACGGCGGCTGTGGTCAAGGACGCATGTGGGGTGCCTGAGTATCTTTATGTTTGATGTCTGAGTGTACAGGAAGAGGTGGCCCCGGGGTGAGAGAGGAGGGGGTGTTACAGACACACTGGGTGAGATTAGGTTAGGGCAAATAAGAGGGGTTTAGAGTTGAATGCCCCGTGCTGACCGCACACACGGTGGTGTGCACATTGTCAGCATGATGACACAATGATCGCAGGCGGGCGCGCACCCATCACCAAAGTGCACACGCACTTGCCGTGCTTGGTGGTGTTGACGATGCATTGGGCTGGGCCCTGGTAACTTTATGTTGAACGAACGGACAGACAGGAGGCAAGGGTACTGGCAATAACTGCCTGCCATCAGAGATCCAGCAAGGTACCCTTGAGGGCCTTCAGCTAAGCCGCTAGCCTTTGTCATATTATGGGGGCGGCAGAAAGAGAGGCCCCCAAAGAGCCGGGCTTGCGAAGGCTATGTAGGTTATTTGTTGCGTAATGCTCTATGTGAGACTGGCCACGGTGGCCCCCTGGATCTGGTCATTGCGCATGACCCAGTGTGTAGTCACGCCTGGCCGTTGGCCCGCTGACGCACACTGCCATAGTGCAAAGCCTACGAGTGACCTGGCCGGTGCGGGCTGCACAAGTGATTGAGCGCCAATGAGTGACCTGGCCGGTGCGGGCCGTTTCTTTGAGCGCTGGTGGGGTGTTGCGGCAGAGCGAGTGGCGCACAGCGCTCGGTAGCCGTGTACATGTAGTGGTGAGCGCCGCACTGCTGAGTGCTTGCAATGTCAATGTACTTCAAGCACATCATGAGGGCTCGCGCACTTGTCTTGGGTGTTTACGTCTGGTTGTCGTGCCTGCCCTCTGAGCACTGAGCACCGTACCCTGCTTCAATCTGGACTCGGACTGGATGAGATGTGCTTCAAATAGCAAATGTTGTGGTAATGCAGTGCAGGCCGTGCAAGCAAGTGAGCTCACTCAATATGGTGTTGAGCAAGCCCATGGGCAGGTATGCATGCTGTGGGGCTTGCACCTGCTCATGTGTACATGTATACTTTGAAGCATGTAGTTGGCATGGTGGCTGACCAGTTTAGTCGACACGTGTGCAAGTGCACGCGAGTGCTGTGCGAGCGCATCATGGCGTATACGCGCGCAGCGCAATTGATATTCTGTGTTGCTGCAGCAGTAGTGTCCAGGTTTTTAGGCGTAGTGCAGACTAGATTGCTGCAGACTTCTAGGATTGTACACTAGGAACACATGGTATACCCCGGCCTCCTTATGGGTTAGTCCCATGAGCAGGCCCTTTCTCAATATAAGCAAATGAGTACACATAACATGTTCATACATGATTATCATCAAAACACGATTAATGGGCTGCGAGCTTCCAGGTGTCAGCACTACAATGTCTGTTGGTGTGAGGTGCATACACATAGATGAAGCGCATCTGCAGCTCATGCCGTGTTTCGAGCTGATGGGAGGTGAAGCGTGCTAATGGTAGATGGCTTTGGAAAGCTGCTGATTCAGCCGTCCTGAGTGAGTACGCAATGACTTGAGGTGCTCACTGCTGAGTCAAAAACTGCTGGCTTCATCACTCACACTGTGTCTAAATGATGCCGTCAAAAACAAAAACAACACTCTTTGAGAGCTCTCGCCACTGCCACAGGCATGCAAAGCAAGGCACAAATCACATGAATCAACACCTCAGTCATCCTCAGTGTGCAAGATAGCAATATGAGTTCATTTGCGAGTGCTGACTGAAGCTCCACGGAAAGGGGGCATTTGTGGATTCTAGTCTAGCCTAGCCTGGCCTGCTCCCTCTGCAGCTGCAGTTACGTTTCCGACTTGTGACATGATGACACCCCCTTCCCCTCGAACTGTCTTGAGATGGCCAAAAGGACGTGGTTGGGCGTCGCAGGCGAACAGCAGAGCAGCAGAAAGGCCAACACTGGTTAATTGGTGGTGGTGGGGGCCACAACAGTCACCGCGACGCCCGAGCGTTGCCATCCCCTGCTGCGCGCCTTCCTTGCCTGAGGCCACCCGCGGCAGCGCGCTGACGTGCAGCACGGCTCAGCCGACCGCGCGCTCAAGCTCGGAGCGACCTCTCGCGGCTGCTACGGCGGCGCCGGCGCAGCGCGTGCGCAGCTCTTCCGCTGAGCGCAGCTGCGCTAATGCTGTGAAGCGCAGATGCTGCAGCTGCGCCTCAGCATGGGCAAACCCGTCGTTCCCAAAGCGCAGGGCGGCGGCGGTGGTGGCGGCGGCGGTGGCGCCGGTTGCGGGGACGATGGCTGTGGTCGGGGCGCCTGCAGGGTGCTGAGTGTTTTGATGTTTGAGGTTTGAGTGTATAGGGGTGAGGTGGGGGAGGGGGAGGGGGTGCTGCAGCAGGATACCGTCCTGTGCCGAATTAGGCCGGTCAGTCACGAATTAGGAGCGTACCGAGCACCGATCCTAATTGGGCCTGGGTGTTTTATCATGCATTCCTTTTTAGGCCTGGTGGCACTCTCTTGTGGTCACCCTATTAGTGGGGAGGCACACGAACCACAGCATGCAAGCAGCTGACAGGTGAACTGATGCCTTCATTACACCCGGGTCTGTCCCTGCTTGGCCTCACCGACCTTCTATTCATGACCCATCATGCAGTGTTAGTGATCGCCTCGTTTTACAGCAACTTCTGAGTTTCTGCTCGGTCAACAGGAGACAGAAACAGAAGCAGACAAATGAGTCCCGCTGATGGTCATACAGTGCCCATTCGAAGGTGTTTTGTGGCCCGTCCACTTGCGCCTGGTGCTTTTTGCGTGATCGTTGTTAGTGTCTGAGTGTTTCTGGCCATTACAATTACAAAATGTCTGAGTGTTTCTGGCCATTACAATTGTTCGACCGACAGGCCTTATTTGGCACATAAGCTGCACATCACATGTGCATTGCGCCAGAGCAAGTGAGGGTTTCAAACTTGGACGGCCCCATGACCGCACGCATGCTGGTGGTGTGCGCATTGTCATCCTATACGTAGAGGGCGCACGATTACCTATCTGCGGACTACACAAAGCACTGTGCTCGCGTGACATCGGCACGCACTAGGTTGCACTCCGCGACGAGCTGATTGTGAGACTGCCATGATATATGTGTTGATTATGGCAGTCTCACAATCAGCTCGTCGCGGAGTGCAACCTAGTGCGTGCCGATGTCACGCGAGCACAGTGCTTTGTGTAGTCCGCAGATAGGTAATCGTGCGCCCTCTACGTATAGGATGACAATGCGCACACCACCAGCATGCGTGCGGTCATGGGGCCGTCCAAGTTTGAAACCCTCACTTGCTCTGGCGCAATGCACATGTGATGTGCAGCTTATGTGCCAAATAAGGCCTGTCGGTCGAACAATTGTAATGGCCAGAAACACTCAGACATTTTGTAATTGTAATGGCCAGAAACACTCAGACACTAACAACGATCACGCAAAAAGCACCAGGCGCAAGTGGACGGGCCACAAAACACCTTCGAATGGGCACTGTATGACCATCAGCGGGACTCATTTGTCTGCTTCTGTTTCTGTCTCCTGTTGACCGAGCAGAAACTCAGAAGTTGCTGTAAAACGAGGCGATCACTAACACTGCATGATGGGTCATGAATAGAAGGTCGGTGAGGCCAAGCAGGGACAGACCCGGGTGTAATGAAGGCATCAGTTCACCTGTCAGCTGCTTGCATGCTGTGGTTCGTGTGCCTCCCCACTAATAGGGTGACCACAAGAGAGTGCCACCAGGCCTAAAAAGGAATGCATGATAAAACACCCAGGCCCAATTAGGATCGGTGCTCGGTACGCTCCTAATTCGTGACTGACCGGCCTAATTCGGCACAGGACGGTATCCTGCTGCAGCACCCCCTCCCCCTCCCCCACCTCACCCCTATACACTCAAACCTCAAACATCAAAACACTCAGCACCCTGCAGGCGCCCCGACCACAGCCATCGTCCCCGCAACCGGCGCCACCGCCGCCGCCACCACCGCCGCCGCCCTGCGCTTTGGGAACGACGGGTTTGCCCATGCTGAGGCGCAGCTGCAGCATCTGCGCTTCACAGCATTAGCGCAGCTGCGCTCAGCGGAAGAGCTGCGCACGCGCTGCGCCGGCGCCGCCGTAGCAGCCGCGAGAGGTCGCTCCGAGCTTGAGCGCGCGGTCGGCTGAGCCGTGCTGCACGTCAGCGCGCTGCCGCGGGTGGCCTCAGGCAAGGAAGGCGCGCAGCAGGGGATGGCAACGCTCGGGCGTCGCGGTGACTGTTGTGGCCCCCACCACCACCAATTAACCAGTGTTGGCCTTTCTGCTGCTCTGCTGTTCGCCTGCGACGCCCAACCACGTCCTTTTGGCCATCTCAAGACAGTTCGAGGGGAAGGGGTGTCATCATGTCACAAGTCGGAAACGTAACTGCAGCTGCAGAGGGAGCAGGCCAGGCTAGGCTAGACTAGAATCCACAAATGCCCCCTTTCCGTGGAGCTTCAGTCAGCACTCGCAAATGAACTCATATTGCTATCTTGCACACTGAGGATGACTGAGGTGTTGATTCATGTGATTTGTGCCTTGCTTTGCATGCCTGTGGCAGTGGCGAGAGCTCTCAAAGAGTGTTGTTTTTGTTTTTGACGGCATCATTTAGACACAGTGTGAGTGATGAAGCCAGCAGTTTTTGACTCAGCAGTGAGCACCTCAAGTCATTGCGTACTCACTCAGGACGGCTGAATCAGCAGCTTTCCAAAGCCATCTACCATTAGCACGCTTCACCTCCCATCAGCTCGAAACACGGCATGAGCTGCAGATGCGCTTCATCTATGTGTATGCACCTCACACCAACAGACATTGTAGTGCTGACACCTGGAAGCTCGCAGCCCATTAATCGTGTTTTGATGATAATCATGTATGAACATGTTATGTGTACTCATTTGCTTATATTGAGAAAGGGCCTGCTCATGGGACTAACCCATAAGGAGGCCGGGGTATACCATGTGTTCCTAGTGTACAATCCTAGAAGTCTGCAGCAATCTAGTCTGCACTACGCCTAAAAACCTGGACACTACTGCTGCAGCAACACAGAATATCAATTGCGCTGCGCGCGTATACGCCATGATGCGCTCGCACAGCACTCGCGTGCACTTGCACACGTGTCGACTAAACTGGTCAGCCACCATGCCAACTACATGCTTCAAAGTATACATGTACACATGAGCAGGTGCAAGCCCCACAGCATGCATACCTGCCCATGGGCTTGCTCAACACCATATTGAGTGAGCTCACTTGCTTGCACGGCCTGCACTGCATTACCACAACATTTGCTATTTGAAGCACATCTCATCCAGTCCGAGTCCAGATTGAAGCAGGGTACGGTGCTCAGTGCTCAGAGGGCAGGCACGACAACCAGACGTAAACACCCAAGACAAGTGCGCGAGCCCTCATGATGTGCTTGAAGTACATTGACATTGCAAGCACTCAGCAGTGCGGCGCTCACCACTACATGTACACGGCTACCGAGCGCTGTGCGCCACTCGCTCTGCCGCAACACCCCACCAGCGCTCAAAGAAACGGCCCGCACCGGCCAGGTCACTCATTGGCGCTCAATCACTTGTGCAGCCCGCACCGGCCAGGTCACTCGTAGGCTTTGCACTATGGCAGTGTGCGTCAGCGGGCCAACGGCCAGGCGTGACTACACACTGGGTCATGCGCAATGACCAGATCCAGGGGGCCACCGTGGCCAGTCTCACATAGAGCATTACGCAACAAATAACCTACATAGCCTTCGCAAGCCCGGCTCTTTGGGGGCCTCTCTTTCTGCCGCCCCCATAATATGACAAAGGCTAGCGGCTTAGCTGAAGGCCCTCAAGGGTACCTTGCTGGATCTCTGATGGCAGGCAGTTATTGCCAGTACCCTTGCCTCCTGTCTGTCCGTTCGTTCAACATAAAGTTACCAGGGCCCAGCCCAATGCATCGTCAACACCACCAAGCACGGCAAGTGCGTGTGCACTTTGGTGATGGGTGCGCGCCCGCCTGCGATCATTGTGTCATCATGCTGACAATGTGCACACCACCGTGTGTGCGGTCAGCACGGGGCATTCAACTCTAAACCCCTCTTATTTGCCCTAACCTAATCTCACCCAGTGTGTCTGTAACACCCCCTCCTCTCTCACCCCCGGGGCCACCTCTTCCTGTACACTCAGACATCAAACATAAAGATACTCAGGCACCCCACATGCGTCCTTGACCACAGCCGCCGTCGCCGTCACCGCCGCGACCGCCGCCGCCGCCACCGCCGCCACCCTGCACCTCAGACACGGCAAGGTCGCTCATATCGAGGCGCAGCTGCAGCATCTGCGCCTTCACAGCGTCAGCGCCGCTGCGCTCGGCGGAAAAGCTGCGCGCACGCTGCACCGGCGCCGCCGCAGCAGCCGCGCAGAGGTCGCTCAACAGGTCAACGGCCCGCTCCGCAGAGCTTGAGCGCGCGGGCGGCTGAGCCGTGCTGCACAGCAGCTCGCTGCCGCCGGCGGGCTGCAGGTAGAGAAGACGCGCAGCAGAGATGTGGCAGCGCTCAGACTCAGAGTCAGAAACAGACTCAGACTCAGGGTTGAACGGCAGCAGGCCACCTCGCCCCGGCCACAATGAGCATAAGGAAACAATGCAAGTGCTAGGAAGTTCGCAGAATGCATGCGGAATGCAAGGAGCGGAGCGCAATGTGTTGTTCTACTCATGCTGCGCATTGCCTTTAAGGCACTTGTCGGGTGTCGGCGATGAGTGCGCAGAATCTGTCATTGCATCCGCGTGCAGTGTATGCTCCAGGGCGCTGGTGAACTGTAATTTTCAACTGCCTGCAAAACTGACGATTCATTCTGCGCTCAGACTGTAACTGCAACTTCAACTGCAACTTCACGGAGTTCCTGCTCCAGCTCTTCCACACGCCCTGTGCAGACCTGAAACGTCAACTCGTGAATCACGTGCGCTCATGTTGCCTTCACTCGTGAGCGCTGCGCAGCGCTGCAAGCAAGCGCAGCAACGCTATCAAGAGTGGCAATGTGCCATCGCCAGCAGGCAGAACCCTCACCATGTACATGTCAACACGCATAGCATACCAGTATGCCCTGAGCACTGTGCCCTGCTGAGCACTGCTGCACAGTTAGCACAAACCGGTCCTCTCACCTGAGCACCAGTGGCCTTTGACATAAACTTGACGGCGCCGCCGGTGGGCCGCGCCGCGCGCATCGCCTGTGACATTACGCACGTGCGAGTGGCAACAACGAGTCAGAGTCAGAGATGGACAGATTTTGGCATAACACGCGTTACATGCTTTCAAAACATTATACTCGAGTCGCGAAGATGACGGGGGGGTGCGGTCTGGCAGTGCTCCTGCGCTGCCTGCTGCTGCGCAGCTCCGTTGCCATGCGCTTGCCTGGCTGCACCGGACCCACAGTCTGTTGCAGTTTGAGCAAGCGAGCTGTGCAAGCCAACTATCTACAAGTGCTCACATTCACTAGGGGTAGCGCTTAGGACAGAATGGAGGTGAGGGTTAGAGTACGTCATGTGTGCAGCTAGGCAAGACTTCACCATCATACGCAGGCGCTGAACACCGTAAGCGTCCCTCACAGTGCTACCCCACTGGCCCCCTCCCACCAGCTGCCAAGTAGCTTTCAGCTCCGCTGGCGAACTTCTCAAGCTCCATGCGCACCCGCACCTCCCAATCCGCGCACTCCTCGCAATGCGCCAATACCTACCTACCTCACAACATTTCAATACCTACATACCTTCTTAGCTTCCGCCGCCGCCTTCTTGCTGGCGACGAGCTCCAGCACCGTCATCTTGACCGCGCCCTTGCCCGGCAGCGCAGCAGCGGCCGGCACCGCCTCCGCCGCCGCCGCCGCCGCCGCCGCACCCGCCTCCTCTTGAATCACAGCAGCAGCGGAATCCGCCGCCGCTGCCACATCCCCCTCCTCCCCGTCCGCCGCCGCCGCCGCCGCCGCCGCCGCTGGCTTCGTGCGCCGCGGCGTCGCCGGCCGGCGCGCCGCGGCAGTGTCCGCCGCCGCCGCCGCCGCCGCCGCAGCAGCAGCAGCAGCGCTCGCCCGCTTGATGCTGTGCGGGCTCTCCGGCTCCGGCGCGAGCTGCAGGACGCTCGCGATGGGGTCGTCGGCGAAGCGGATGCGCTGCGGCGACGGGGAGCGCGGCGAACGCGGCCGCGGCGACGCGGACCGCGTGCGCAGCTTGGACACCACGCCGCTGCCGCTGCCGCTGGCGTCGCCGCAGGAGGCGTCGCGCGGCAGGCGGTGGCGCGCGGTGTTGCGCTCCACCGTGACGCGCGCGAGCTCGCGCTTGAGGAGCTCGATGGACTCGGTTGCCTGGCGGCGGTGGCGGCGCAAAACAAGTTGAAGTTGAAGTTGAAGTTAGAGTGGTGCGGTCGGCGGATGCCGTTTGTGGCACGTCCGAATGCGGCCAAGCTGATTGACCTTTGCATCAATGTTAGGATGTTAGGATGACGGTCACGTTGCAGTTTGAGTTGTTGTGGTCAGTCGGGGAGTGCGATCAAGTGGATGCACTGTGAAAAGGTGGAGCACAGGATGACGACTACACAACCGCTGTCGCTGGCTGTAGCAGTGGTGCTTTGCTCATTGGGTGACAAATTTTTGACATTATGAAGGTCAGATTCAATTTGGAGCCAATGCGGAGCTGGCGGGCTCGACAGCCAGGAGACCAAAGCGGAGCCTCCTCAGAGCGAATGCGTTCGTGGCTAGCGTCTCCTTGGAGCAAAACTCATTGCTGAGGCGCCAAGCAATTGCATGTTTGCGCACACCCCACGATGCCAACTTCATTTCGTGCCCAGTTCCAAGTAGAGCATCCTGTTCCGAGAAGACCGCCTTAGGAACCGGCGCAGCGTGCGCTGAGCAATGTTGCACGGATTCTCATCGTAATAGCGCTGCGCCAAGTCAGTGCAATCACGTTTGCCACAAAGTGCAAGCACGGCGCATCTGGGAGACCGCACTCTGAACTTCAACTGCAGGGAAAGGGGCGGGGGTGACGCACCTTGTTGAGGTCGGCGCGCAGCTGCTCCTCGCGGCCCTTGACGGCCTCAGGGCGCGCATCCAGTCGCGCCTCGAGCGCCTTGACGACAGGCTCAAGCCCCTTGACTTCATCCTGCTTCTTCTGGAGGTCGGCCTTCAGCGTGCACACGGCGCCCTTGCTGTCGTGCAGCCGGGCCTCGAGGTCCTCGATGTCCGCCTTCAGGTCGGCGATTCGCGCCTCCAGGTCCTTGACGAAGTGCGCCGCCGCCTCCAGCGTCTCCATGCGCTGCGCCGCCACAACTTCAAGCTTGCGCTTCGCCGCCGCCGCCGCCGCCGCGGCGGCGCGCGCGCGGCGTCGACCTCCGCGGTGAGCGCTGCAGCGGTGGCGCGAGAGCAGCGGCGGCGATCGCAGTGCGGGGGTGAGTTTCGTCCTGTCAAGGGCAACAAGAACATCATGAAGTATATACTTTGAGGTACTCGTATTGCACTCATTGTCAAGGCGCGTGAGTCCGAGCGCTGCTGCGCCTGCGCCGCGTCCGCCGCGGCGGCAAGCTCCGCGGCGAGCGCTGCGGCGGCGCGCGCAGCGGCGGCGGTTGCGGCGGCGAGCAGGGGAGTCCTGTCAAAGGCAACCAAGTAGAACGGTGTGCTCGGAGGTGCTCGCATGGCGGGCGACGTGATAACGCGTGGGTTTGAGCGCTGCTGCACGCCCCCGCTGCCGCGGCGCGCCGCGCGGCGTCGAGCTTGGTGCTGAGCGCCGCAGCGGCATGAGCGACGGCACCTGCGGCAGGGGTCTACGGGCAGTTGAAGTCGCAGTTGTGTTCACGTGGTTACAGTATGTGAGTTGCAGCGCTGCTGCGCGCGCGGCGCCGACCCCAGTGCTGAGCGCCGCAATGGCACGAGCAGAAGCATTGCGCAGGGTTGAGATCCAGTGCGACACAAACACTCGCAGAAGTTTGCTTTAAGTGGGACCTGGAGTGCTGCTGAGCCTCTGCTGCGGCGCGGCGCGCGTGCCAGCGGCGAGCGCTGCCATGGCGTATGCAGCACACCGGCAGCGCAGGGTACACACGCAGTTCGTTTCAGGTCCTGTACAAGTTGCGTACCTTGCTTTGTTCATAGGGTCTCCGCCCCTTCAGCGGAAGTAAGTAGCGTACAACTTCAAGTTCAAGTTGTACTCGCTGTGAGTCACAGCGCTGCTGAGGACCGTTTCCTACCGAATACTTCAAGAAAGTTGAATTCAGAACAAAGTCCTGAAGTACCTCTCAACCTTCAGTCAAGTTGAAGCTATAGTTAGGGCTTGAAATACCTGCGGCAACGCGCTTGGCCTCCTCCTCCGCCTCCGCCGCCCCTGCCTCCAGGGAGCGGGCTACGGCCAGGGCCTCGTCCCTGCGGCGCACAGCGCAGCAGCACACAGCGGACCGCGCATTGAATTCACTACTCATTATAGTAGCGGAAGTATGAGTTACCGGGTGTCATGTTTTTGCGTGCTGCGTTTGCGGTTGTGGCTGCGCCTGTGTGAGATGGCAGAAACCGTATGCAGCAGCGCTCAGCAGATGTCCATACAGCACCGCTCCGCAAGAAACTCACGCACCAGCGCTGCGCTGTGCGTCTATGCCACCTGTCACCGCGTACCGCGCTCATGCGCGCATGATTGGTGAAATCGCTGATGAATTCGTTGATGAATTCACCGCACCCGTACTTGATTCAAGACCTTGAACGCATGATCTGATGACCAGGCCACATTCTGAATCGCCCTGCCCCAAGGCCAGCGACCAAAGCCAGCCACAAAGAACCAGCAAAACATGACCACACTGTTGTGTGGTAGTGACAACGTACGTCTGCAGTGCTCAGCGCCTGCCGCAGCAGTGTGCCGCTCGACGCGCACAACTCCCGTGCGTAGCACTGCGGCCGTAACCATGTTATCATTGCCACTCTTATCTGTGCTGGCTACCAGCTGGGGCTCTGCTGCGGCTGCGTGCCGCGTGTAATTGGCCTGTGCCAAACTTCAAGTGATGGCTCTACGCTGCTGCGTCTCTTCAGCTTCCCCGCCAGAACTTCACATTCTGTTCCACGCGCCTGTCCCCCTCCTCAGCCCCAGCGCAGCACTGTACGACGCTGCACGACACGCATCCGCGTCATGGACGAAGTCGACATGCCCAATACTTAATGGCAGCCACACGCGAGCGCGCATCGCTGAGCGCTGCCTCACCTCTCCCCCCGCACCTCGTCGCGCTGCTCTACAATCTTTTCATTCGTGTCTACTTAATGGCTGCCGCGCGCGAGTGCACACTGCTGAGCGCTGCCTCACCTCTCCCCCCGCGCCTCATCGCGCTCCGCGTTGCTCTACGATCTTTTGATTCGTTTCCTCTTAGTGGCTGCCGCGCGCGCATGCACATCGTTGAGCGCTGCCTCACCTCTCCCCCCGCGCCTCGTCGCGCTCCGCGTTGCTCGTTGCGATGCGCCCCTCCACGTCGCTCATGCCGGCGTACAGGTTCCTCACAACGACCTTCAGCTGCTCGACGCCCAGTCCCGCAGGGAGGCGGGGCGCAGCGGCAGCAGCCTCTGTCGCCTCGACGCAGGGCGCAGCCTCCGCGGCGGCAGCAGCCTCTGTCGCCTCGCTCAGCGCAGCACCGGCGGCAGCGGCGGCGTCCTCAGCCGGCGCGGCGCGCAGCGGCGACTCGAGCGCGTCCGGGCGCGCCGCCGCCGCCGCCGCCGCCGCCGCCGCCGCCGCCGCCTGCCCAGCGGCGGCGGCCTCCGCGTTGGCCTTGGCGCTCTGCAGCTCGGTCGCGGCAGTGGCCAGCTCATTGCTGAGCGCTGCCGCCACTGCCTCCGCCGCCGCCTGCCCCTCGGCTGCGGCCTTTGCGTCGGCCGTGGCGTTCTGCAGCTCCGCTGAGGAGGTGGCCAGTTCCTCGACGAGCACCGCAGCGCGCGCGCATTCCGCCGCCGCCGCCGTCTCCGCCGCCGCCTGCCCAGTGGCGGCGGCGCTTGCCTCGGCGTTGGCGCACTGCAGCTCCGCCACGGCGGTGGTCAGCTCATCGCTGAGCACTGCCGCCTCCGCCTCCGCCGCCGCCTGCCCAGCGGTGGCGGCCTCCGCATCGGCCCTGGCGTGCTGCAGCTCCGTCGCGGCGGCCGCTAGCTCGTCGTTGAGCGCCGCCGCGCGCGCGCTCTCCGCTGCCGCCGCCGCCTCCGCCTTCGCCTGTGCCGCCGCCGCCGCCGCCGCGTTGCGCTCGGCGCTCAGCACGGACGTGGCGGCAGCGCGCAGCTGGTCGCGCAGCACCGCCGCCGCGGCGTCCGCCTCCGCGCGCGCCGCGGCTGCCACCGCCGCCGCGTTCTGCTCGGCACCGGCCGGTGCTGCCGAAAGAGCCTGCTCCAGTTCGCGGACGCGTGCAAGCGCGGCGTCGCGCTCGCTGCACGTGGCGGCAGCAGCGGCAGCGGCGGCAGCGGCGCGTGCGCTCTGCTCCTGCGCAAGCGCTGCCTCCAGCTGAGCGATGCGCGCCGCCGCGGCGGCAGCCTCCGCCAGCGCCGCGTCGCGCTCGCCGACCAGCACGGAAGCGGCGGCGGCAGCGCTGACGGAGGCGGTCGCGGCGGCGCTCTGCGCCTGCGCGAGCTCGGCTCTGGCGGCAGCGGCGGCGGCGGCGCTAGCCTCTCGCTCTCGCGCCAGCACTGCCTCCAGATGGTATATGCCAGCGTGCGCGGCGGCGACGGCGCCGGCGGCTTGCTGCTCGGCCGCGCGTACCTGCTGCGTGGCCCGCGCATCCGCGGCGGCAGCGTACGCCAGCGCGGCGTCGCGCTCGCCGGTCAGCCGCTTGCGCTGCGCAGCCGCGGCGGCGACCGCGTCCTTCTTGGCCGCCATGGCCGCCGCCGTTTCTTGCATGGCGATGTCCGTGTTGTCGCCCGCGCACGCCACCGACACGGCCAGCACGCCGCAGCGCGTGCGCTCGGCAGCAGCGATCGCCAGCGCGGCGTCGCGCTCCCCGCGCAGCGCCGCGCATGCGGCGGCGGCCTCGTCCCTGGCCGCGCTGAGCGCGTTGCGGTCGCGATCGGCAGCAGCGGCGGCGGCGGCCTGCACGCGCGCAAGCTCCGCTTCCGCGCGCTCCAGCCTGGCGGCGGTGTCGCTGGCGGCGGCGGCGGCATCGGCGGCGGCGTTCTGCGCCTGCGCGAGCTCAGCGGCGGTGGCGGCGGCGGCGGCAGCGGCGGCAGCGCGCACCTGCTCGAGCTCGTCTCCCGCCTGCTTCAGCTCGGCGGTGGCAGCAGCGGCGGCGGCGACGGCGCTCTCGTCCATCGCGCTCACCAGTGCAGCGTGGTCCCTGGCGGCGGCGGCGGCGGCAGCGGCGGCGGCGGTCTGCGCCTGCGCGAGCTCTGCGGCGGCGGCGCCGGCGGCGGCAGCGGCGGCAGCGAGCACCTGCTCGAGCTCGTCTTCCGCCTGCTTCATCGCGGCGGCGGCAGCAGCGGCGGCGGCGACGGCGCTCTCGTCCATCGCGCTCACCAGTGCAGCGTGGTCCCTGGCGGCGGCGGCGGCGGCAGCGGCGGCGGCGGTCTGCGCCTGCGCGAGCTCTGCGGCGGCGGCGCCGGCGGCAGCAGCGGCGGCAGCGCGCACCTGCTCGAGCTCGTCTTCCGCCTGCTTCATCGCGGCGGCGGCAGCAGCGGCGGCGGCGACGGCGCCCTCGTCCATCGCGCCCACCAGCGCAGCGTGGTCCCTGGCGGCGGCGGCGGCGGCAGCGGCGGAGTCGGCGCGGACTCGCTCGAGCTCATCTTGCGCATCCTTGAGCTTAGTGGCGGCGGCGGCGCTGGCGGCCTCGTCCCTCATCGCCACCGCCGCTGCCTGTGACTCCGCGACGTGCAGCCGCGCTGCCGCCGCCCGCTCCGCAGCTGCAGCGGCGGCGGCGGCGACTGCGCCGTCCTTTGTCGCCGCCAGCTCCGCCCTGACATTCTGCGCGTCTGCTGCCGCCGCCGCGCACTGCGCCTCGAGAGCGCGGATGCGCGCTTCCGCCGCGGCGAGGCCGGTGCCGCTGCGGAGCGCTGACTTGAGGGACAGCGTCGCGCGCAGCTTGCGGCGCAGGAGCGCGAGGAGCGTGGTGGGCAGGGGGGGGGCGACGAGGTCGAGCTGGGGGTCCTCGTGGGGGCCGTGGTGGGTGCCCGAGGGGTCCTGTGGCGGGGGGGGGGGGGGGGGGGGACAATGAACAAGTGGTGAGTTTCTGAAGAAAGATGAGCAGTTGATGTGTGTGGTGACAGAGCTAATAGGTAACCTGGAATCCCAAACAAAAATATGGCAAATGCAAGTATGCCACCACATTCATATGAAAGCTGTATGTCTTGGGATGGGTGCAGGGGGGGGGGGAGGGGGAGGGGGCGAAGTTGTGGTGGTGAGATGACGTGCGTCAAAAGTAAGTTGAACTTTAAGTAACATGAGCTCAAAGCAGCACGCCGCCGCTCACGGCTGCGCACGGAGATGCTGCTGAGCCGTGCTGCCTCCGCCAGATATCAGCCGGGGAACTGAAAGGTCCGCAACTGCGGATGCTGCGCGCGTTCGCTCGACAGCGGTACAGCAGCGAGGCCCATGCACCTGAGCACTGCCATCACAACTGCCAAGCATGGCAGCTTTAATGTGAATGGGCTTGTGGTGGTCATCTGGCTCAGCGCACACGTATAGTCAGCATTGTAGTGGTACAGTGGTTGTATCGGTCGCAATGCTGGGAAGTCCCCGGGAGTGGGCTCAATGCTTACACTTTGACCTTAAGCGATTTGGGATGAGCCAGTAGATCACAGCCATCACCGCAATGTCATCGCCACAAGTGCGCTCAAGAATGTCACGACTGCGGTATCATTATGTACCCATGTACCTACCCCTGATGTCCGTAAGAGCCCAGGTTCAACCCGCCGCTAGCAGTATCACGCACACGATGCATGTGTGACTGATGTTTCCTCTGCCGCAATCGTGGACAGTGAGCGTTTACGCGCGTTGACTCACACGTCGGATGCGTGCTGAGCTAGCAATTCTGCCAGGCGTTTACGGCTCGTGCGCTGCAACGCGTGCGCCATCGTGCGTGGCCGCCTCAAACGGACACAGCACTTCAACTTCAAGCCGGCGCCCCATGACAGAGTATACATGCCAGCACATGCATCCGTCTGACTTGCGCTAGGCGGCGGCGCCTTCAGCTTCCGGTCCAGCAGGCACACTGCTTATCTGACTTGAATTTGCTCGCACTACTTCAAATTGAGGTACCATTCTCAATGGCGACTCACCTCCGACTCAGACTCTGCGGCGGCGTCTTCGTCCTGCCGGGCCCACTCGAGGGCCTCCCTCCGCCGCCGTGCCTGGTGATGCAAATAAAATACAAGTACGCAGACGTGCTATGACAGTTGTGACAGCTGTTGAGCGCTGCGACATGCACCAGGACGCGGTGCCTGACGGGTTGAGCATTGTGACAGCTGTGACGGTGCGCTGTGATGTGGTTGGGTGCTGCGACAGGCGCCTGAGCGGTGCGTGACGGTGGTTGAGCGCTGTGACATGCCCCTGAGCGATGCAGGTGACAGGTCGAGCGCTGTGACAGCTGTGACAGCGGTTGAGCGCCGCGCGACACGCGCCTGAGCGATGCGTGACAGGTTGAGCGCTGTGACAGCGGTCGAGCACTGCGACACGCGCCCGAGCGATTCGCGTGACAGGTCGAGCGCTCTGACAATCGTGACAGCGGTTGAGCGCTGCGACACGCGCTTGAGCAGTGTGTGACAGGACGAGCGCTGTGACAATTGTGACGGTGGTTTAGCGTCTGGCGCTCGCTATGTGCAGCAGAGGTGGAGGTGCTGCAAGCCGATGAGTGCGTGCAGTTAGTACTAGTGCAGGATCCCCATCAGCATCACCATTGGCGTGTGTCGCCTGTACCCCAGTAAATCCACTTTTTTCCTTGGCAACGACTCCGGCTTTTTTCCTTGGCAACGACCCGGAGTCGTCAATAGAGCCCACGGCAGAACCTCAAGTGTGTCACAACAGCGCTCAACCCAGGATCACACGGCTCCGCAGGGCTCAGGGCTACGGACAGTCGTCAGAACACTGCACAGAAAACCTTCACGCGTGCACAAGCTATTTATATGCGAGCAAACATCACGAAAAGATGCAGAGAGCGAGAGCGGTTCGAGCGCTGCGGATCACCAGAGGACTCGTGACTCAGAGTCAAACTCAAAGACGCTGCTCACTCACCCTCCTCGCCCGGTCGCGCAGCTTGCGTACGACGAACGACGCCAGCACCGCCGCGCCCACGACTGCGGCCAGCTGGTCCTGCGCAGCGATTACAGACGGCAGTTACAGAGGCGGTTACAGAGGCAGTTACAAGAGGCGGTTTCCATCACCATCCGAATGTAAAACTGCAAGTTATTGTGTGTATCATTACGCGTTCGTGGGGCATTTCAGACAAGGTCATCAACTTATTGCCGTGCGCGCGCGACGCGGCCAGCAGGTCCTGCGAGGCGGTTCCAGACGGCAGTCACAGTGGCGGTTACAGAGGCGGTTACAGAGGCGGTTACACCAGTGGGCACTGTTCAGCGTGTTCAGGTTAATGCGCGACGTGTGCGAGCGAGAAGAGTCGGGGGCACAGACCCCCGGACTGTTGCGCTGGATAGCATGAGCCCTAAGGCGTGCTGGCTTGTGACAAGCGCTTGTCACAGCATGTTATCAAGCACACGCAGAGAGATATACATATACTCCATACAAAAACTTGTCGCTCTACATCATCAGCGGAAGTCAGCCACCACGAGGCGTAGCTGGAACTGTGCCCCATGCAGTTGTGCCGGGGTGCCTGCATGTGCCGTTGAGACGCTACTTGTCAGACTTTCATCTGTGAATAAGAGAAATGGAACGACCATGACTTGCGTCGCCAGCCGCAAATAAGACGCCCTTTCAAGTACCACTTTGAACCGTTCCAAAGCGCAAACAAGATCCGCCGCTTACAAAAAAGACTCACTTAAAGTACATAATCTGACACAGCTGTTCCCTAAGATATACTAAAGCATCAACACGTCTTACTACTCACATCGCTCGACGCGTGCGCCCGCTTCGTCTGCCCCTCGCGCGCGATGCGCGCCACATCCCGCACGAAGGTCCCTATCGCTGGCGCCGTCTCGAAGTCAGGCGCAGCCGCCGCCGCCTCCTGCTTTACGACCA
>JAFCMP010000267.1:2500-10000 GCA_017506865.1 Tribonema minus
TGGTGGGCACCCGGAAAGTTCATACCCATGCCCCACACCAGCTAGCATGTGTGGCACCTGTCACACTTACCAGGACTAAACGACCTGAGTCAGCGGCCTGAGTCAGAACCCAGACGGAGTCAGCGGCCTGAGTCAGAACACATGCCCGCTGAGTCAGTCAGAGGTAGGTACTCTGCACGACACGATGCACGCTGAACCCAGCCTGACTGAGGCACATCTGCCTGAGTCATATTCCGTGGTGAGCAGATCTGAGTCAGAATGTGAGTCAGAACGTGAGTCAGAATTCTGACTTGTGCCTGGCCACTGCAGTGTGAGTGAACGGCTCCTGTATGCGGTGGTCAAGGTGAGGTCGGGAGTAGAAATGACCTGGAGCAGATGTTGACCACTGAGTTTCAGCAAGCTGTACGCAACCTCACTTCCTGTCCACAACTTCAACTTCACCTTGAAGTAGATTTAGTTCAACAGTTCATCATGGAGTTGAAGTTGTGGAGGAGAAGTCAGGCTGCATATCGATTGACCCGAGTTGAAGTATGCCGTACGCAGCTGGACTTCCCCTCCCCAACTTCAACTTCACCTTGAAGTATAGGTGCTTCAGTAGTTCAACATGAAGTTGAAGTTGAGGAGGAGAAGTCGAGGGGAAGATCGACTGCCCCGAGTTGAAGTATGTCGGATGCAGGTTGACTTCCCCGTCACAACTTCAACTTACCCTTGAAGTTGGGGGGGTCCACCTTCGAAACCGTTTAAAGGCCCAGTTCGACATGAAGTTGAAGTTGTGGCGGGGAAGTCGAGCTGCACATCGATTGCCCCGAGTTGCAGTATGCCGGAAGCAGGTTTCGTTTTCGTCTACGACTTGAACTTCACCTTGAAGTTGGGGGGGTTCCGCGTGCTGATCCCCTCAAGGGCCCACTTCAACATGATGTTGAAGTTGGGGCGGGGAAGTCGAGTGACACATCGACTGCCCTGAGTTAGAGGAAGCCGCACGCACCTTAACTTTCCCTACCCAACTTCATTTTCATGTTGAAGTTCGCGAAAAACCCTTCCCAGGCCCGTCTCGCGGCGAAGTTGAAGTTGGGTACGTGAAGTGAAGTTTCCTATCACACAACCATACTTCAAGTAAGGAGCCTACCGCTTTTGTTCCGGTTTTCTGACTCCCCGGTGGTCTGTACCTACCACCGGAGCTGATCCCTGAACCGACTTCAGCGTTCCCATGACCCACCATCCTGGTTCAGCACTGCCGGGAAGCCCAGGTTCCTGAGGTTCGTGGTGAAGATGAGGTCCTGGTTCCATATGGTCTGTAGCTAGCATGCACCCCGGAGTGAGAGGAAGCCGTACGCAGCTTCACTTCATGTCCACGACTTCAACTTCACCTTGAAGTTGGGGGGGTCCCCTTCGGAACCCCTTGATAGGCTCAGTTCGTCATGACTTTGAAGTCGTGACGGGGAAGTCGCGGTGCATATAGAACGGTCCAGGTGAAAGCATGCCGGACGCAACCTGACTTCCCCGCCCCAACTTCAACTTTATGTTGAAGTACAGCGAAAACCGTTCATAGGCCTACTTCAACATGAAGTTGAGGTTGTGGAGGGGAAGTCAGGCTGCACATCGACTGCTCTAAGTTCAATTGTGCCGCATGCACCTCGACTTCCCCGTCACAACTTCGACTTCACCTTCAAGTATGGCAAAAACCGTTCACAGGCCTAGTTAGGCCTAGTTCAACATGAATTTGAAGTTATGGCGGGGAAGTAAGGCTGCACATCGATTTATCCTACTTCAAGTGTGCCGCATGCACCTTGACTTCCCCTTCAAAACTTCAACTTCACCTTGAAGTACAGGTAAAACCGTATACAGGCCAAGTTCAACATGAAGTTGAAGTTTTCGATGAGAAGTCAGGCTGCACATCGACTGCCCCGAGTTTGAGTTTGTCATATAGAACTCGACTTCCCCATCAAAACTTCAAATTCATATTGAAGTACGGATCAAACCGTTGACAGGCCCAGTTCGACATGAAGTTGAAGTTGTGGCGGGGAAGTCGAGCTGCACATCGACTGCCCCGAGTAGCAGTATGCCGGAAGCAGGTTTCGTTTTCGACTACGACTTCAACTTCACCTTGAAGTTAGGGGGGGTCCGCGTGCTGATCCCTTCAAGGGCCCACTTCAACAAGAAGTTGAAGTCGGGGCGGGGAAGTCGAGTGACATATCGACTGCCCTGAGTTAGAGGAAGCCGCACGCACCTTGACTTTGCCTACCTAACTTCAACTTCAGGTTGAAGTTCTCGAAAAACCCTTCCCAGGCCCGTCTCGCGGCGAAGTTGAAGTTGGGTACGTAAAGTGAAGTTGCCTATCATACAACCATACTTCAAGTAAGGTGCCTACCGCTTTTGTTCCGGGTTTCTGACTCCCCGGTGGTCTGTACCTACCACCGGAGCTGATCCCTGAACCGACTTGAGCGTTCCCATGACCCACCATCCTGGTTCACCACTGTGAGAAAGCCAGGTTCCTGGGGTTGGAGGTGAAGATGAGGTCGTGGTTCCATATGGTCTGTAGCTAGCATGCAGCCCTGAGTGAGAGGGAGCCGTACGCAGCTTCACTTCATGTCCACGACTTCAACTTCACCTTGAAGTTGGGGGGGTCCCCTTCGGAACCCCTTGATAGGCTCAGTTCGTCATGAATTTGAAGTCGTGACGGGGAAGTCGCGGTGCATATAGAACGGTCCGGGTGAAACCATGCCGGACGCAACCTGACTTCCCCGCCCCAACTTCAACTTCATGTTGAAGTACAGCTAAAACCGTTCATAGGCTTAGTTCAACATGAATTTGAAGTGTTGGAGGAGAAGTCAGGCTTCACATCGACTGCTCCTATTTCAAGTGTGCCGCATGCACTTTGACTTCCCCGCCCCAACTTCAACTTCATGTTGAAGTACAGCTAAAACCGTTCACAGGCTTAGTTCAACACGAAGTTGAAGTTTTGGAGGAGAAGTCAGGCTGCACATCGACTGCTACTACTTCAAGCGTGCCGCATGCACCTTGACTTCCCCGCCACAACTTCAACTTCACCTTGAAGTACAGCAAAAACCGTTCACAGGCCTAGTTCAACATGAAGTTGAAGTCATGGAGGAGAAGTCGAGGTGCACATCGACAGCCCCCAGTTGAAGTTTGCCATGTGCAACTTAACTTCCCCGCCACAACTTCAACTTCACCTTGAAGTACATCAAAAACCATTTGCAGGCTTAGTTCAACATGAAGTTGAGGTCGGGGAGGTGAAGTTACGGTGCACATCGACTGCCCCCAGTTAAGGTTTGCCATGTGCAACTCCACTTTACCTTCATGACTTCAACTTCACCTTGAAGTAGATGTGTTTCAACAGTTCACCATGAAATTGAAGTTGTGGAGGTGAAGTTAGGGTGCATGCAGTCTTCGCACAGGTGAAGTGTGATGTATGAAACTTCACTTTTCCTCAAGGACTTCAACTTCACATTGAAGTAGGAGGTGTGTTGACAGTTCATCATAAACTTGAAGTTCAGAAGGCGAAGTTCAGTTGCATACGGTATTTTTAAAGTTGAAGTAAAATGTATGCAACTTCAATCTACATCCACGCACTTGTTGTGGAGGGGAAGTCAGGCTGCACATCGACTGCTCTAAGTTCAATTGTGCCGCATGCACCTCGACTTCCCCGTCACAACTTCGACTTCACCTTCAAGTATGGCAAAAACCGTTCACAGGCCTAGTTAGGCCTAGTTCAACATGAATTTGAAGTTATGGCGGGGAAGTAAGGCTGCACATCGATTTATCCTACTTCAAGTGTGCCGCATGCACCTTGACTTCCCCTTCAAAACTTCAACTTCACCTTGAAGTACAGGTAAAACCGTATACAGGCCAAGTTCAACATGAAGTTGAAGTTTTCGATGAGAAGTCAGGCTGCACATCGACTGCCCCGAGTTTGAGTTTGTCATATAGAACTCGACTTCCCCATCAAAACTTCAAATTCATATTGAAGTACGGATCAAACCGTTGACAGGCCCAGTTCGACATGAAGTTGAAGTTGTGGCGGGGAAGTCGAGCTGCACATCGATTGCCCCGAGTTGCAGTATGCCGGAAGCAGGTTTCGTTTTCGTCTACGACTTGAACTTCACCTTGAAGTTGGGGGGGTTCCGCGTGCTGATCCCCTCAAGGGCCCACTTCAACATGATGTTGAAGTTGGGGCGGGGAAGTCGAGTGACACATCGACTGCCCTGAGTTAGAGGAAGCCGCACGCACCTTAACTTTCCCTACCCAACTTCATTTTCATGTTGAAGTTCGCGAAAAACCCTTCCCAGGCCCGTCTCGCGGCGAAGTTGAAGTTGGGTACGTGAAGTGAAGTTTCCTATCACACAACCATACTTCAAGTAAGGAGCCTACCGCTTTTGTTCCGGGTTTCTGACTCCCCGGTGGTCTGTACCTACCACCGGAGCTGATCCCTGAACCGACTTCAGCGTTCCCATGACCCACCATCCTGGTTCAGCACTGCCGGGAAGCCCAGGTTCCTGAGGTTCGTGGTGAAGATGAGGTCCTGGTTCCATATGGTCTGTAGCTAGCATGCACCCCGGAGTGAGAGGAAGCCGTACGCAGCTTCACTTCATGTCCACGACTTCAACTTCACCTTGAAGTTGGGGGGGTCCCCTTCGGAACCCCTTGATAGGCTCAGTTCGTCATGACTTTGAAGTCGTGACGGGGAAGTCGCGGTGCATATAGAACGGTCCAGGTGAAAGCATGCCGGACGCAACCTGACTTCCCCGCCCCAACTTCAACTTTATGTTGAAGTACAGCGAAAACCGTTCATAGGCCTACTTCAACATGAAGTTGAGGTTGTGGAGGGGAAGTCAGGCTGCACATCGACTGCTCTAAGTTCAATTGTGCCGCATGCACCTCGACTTCCCCGTCACAACTTCGACTTCACCTTCAAGTATGGCAAAAACCGTTCACAGGCCTAGTTAGGCCTAGTTCAACATGAATTTGAAGTTATGGCGGGGAAGTAAGGCTGCACATCGATTTATCCTACTTCAAGTGTGCCGCATGCACCTTGACTTCCCCTTCAAAACTTCAACTTCACCTTGAAGTACAGGTAAAACCGTATACAGGCCAAGTTCAACATGAAGTTGAAGTTTTCGATGAGAAGTCAGGCTGCACATCGACTGCCCCGAGTTTGAGTTTGTCATATAGAACTCGACTTCCCCATCAAAACTTCAAATTCATATTGAAGTACGGATCAAACCGTTGACAGGCCCAGTTCGACATGAAGTTGAAGTTGTGGCGGGGAAGTCGAGCTGCACATCGACTGCCCCGAGTAGCAGTATGCCGGAAGCAGGTTTCGTTTTCGACTACGACTTCAACTTCACCTTGAAGTTAGGGGGGGTCCGCGTGCTGATCCCTTCAAGGGCCCACTTCAACAAGAAGTTGAAGTCGGGGCGGGGAAGTCGAGTGACATATCGACTGCCCTGAGTTAGAGGAAGCCGCACGCACCTTGACTTTGCCTACCTAACTTCAACTTCAGGTTGAAGTTCTCGAAAAACCCTTCCCAGGCCCGTCTCGCGGCGAAGTTGAAGTTGGGTACGTAAAGTGAAGTTGCCTATCATACAACCATACTTCAAGTAAGGTGCCTACCGCTTTTGTTCCGGGTTTCTGACTCCCCGGTGGTCTGTACCTACCACCGGAGCTGATCCCTGAACCGACTTGAGCGTTCCCATGACCCACCATCCTGGTTCACCACTGTGAGAAAGCCAGGTTCCTGGGGTTGGAGGTGAAGATGAGGTCGTGGTTCCATATGGTCTGTAGCTAGCATGCAGCCCTGAGTGAGAGGGAGCCGTACGCAGCTTCACTTCATGTCCACGACTTCAACTTCACCTTGAAGTTGGGGGGGTCCCCTTCGGAACCCCTTGATAGGCTCAGTTCGTCATGAATTTGAAGTCGTGACGGGGAAGTCGCGGTGCATATAGAACGGTCCGGGTGAAACCATGCCGGACGCAACCTGACTTCCCCGCCCCAACTTCAACTTCATGTTGAAGTACAGCTAAAACCGTTCATAGGCTTAGTTCAACATGAATTTGAAGTGTTGGAGGAGAAGTCAGGCTTCACATCGACTGCTCCTATTTCAAGTGTGCCGCATGCACTTTGACTTCCCCGCCCCAACTTCAACTTCATGTTGAAGTACAGCTAAAACCGTTCACAGGCTTAGTTCAACACGAAGTTGAAGTTTTGGAGGAGAAGTCAGGCTGCACATCGACTGCTACTACTTCAAGCGTGCCGCATGCACCTTGACTTCCCCGCCACAACTTCAACTTCACCTTGAAGTACAGCAAAAACCGTTCACAGGCCTAGTTCAACATGAAGTTGAAGTCATGGAGGAGAAGTCGAGGTGCACATCGACAGCCCCCAGTTGAAGTTTGCCATGTGCAACTTAACTTCCCCGCCACAACTTCAACTTCACCTTGAAGTACATCAAAAACCATTTGCAGGCTTAGTTCAACATGAAGTTGAGGTCGGGGAGGTGAAGTTACGGTGCACATCGACTGCCCCCAGTTAAGGTTTGCCATGTGCAACTCCACTTTACCTTCATGACTTCAACTTCACCTTGAAGTAGATGTGTTTCAACAGTTCACCATGAAATTGAAGTTGTGGAGGTGAAGTTAGGGTGCATGCAGTCTTCGCACAGGTGAAGTGTGATGTATGAAACTTCACTTTTCCTCAAGGACTTCAACTTCACATTGAAGTAGGAGGTGTGTTGACAGTTCATCATAAACTTGAAGTTCAGAAGGCGAAGTTCAGTTGCATACGGTATTTTTAAAGTTGAAGTAAAATGTATGCAACTTCAATCTACATCCACGCAGCGAACTTCACCTTGAATTAGACAAGTCCACAACAAAACTTCAACCTCAACCACACAAACACATACCTTAAACTAAAAATTCAACCTTAAACTAAACATTCAACTTCAACCACATGAATGCGTACTTCAACTGTCTAATCTACTTGAAGTTCGAACGCGAAGCTGAACTCTACCTTTGTTTTCTTGATTCAACGCAGTGAAGCTGTTCTTGATTCAACGCAGTGAAGCTGGTGGAGGAGATGGTGGATTCTGGCAGAAGGTGACCATTCAAAACTCTGTGGTGTGGGCTGTTCAGAACACATCTCCTTCCCAGGGCATGCCGACCTTCCCAGGGCATGCCGACCTTGCCCGACTTGCTCACCGCTGCACTTCACGGGCCCCCCGCTGTGACCTGCTAGCCCTCAGGCTGCTGTTGCAGATTCCGATGCTCTTTGGATGGCGATGTGGACCCCCTCCCCCCCTCTGCGGTGGAGTCCCCACCGTGGTCCTGGTGCAGGCGCCTGCCCGCTGGCCGGCATACACCGCAGGGGGTGCACCCAGCTGGTCACTGGTTTGTGACTTGCTCTGAATGTCTTGATGGCCTGCCTGCTCACCCCCTGCTCTGAATGTCCGGATGGCCTGCTCACCCCCTGCTCTGAATGTCTTGA
>JAFCMP010000267.1:17500-22500 GCA_017506865.1 Tribonema minus
ACACACACATTCTCACATGTGGCACGCAAGCAGCACTGCAGCCCTCGCATCGATCAACACCGTGTCGACACTGCGCGCTGGGTGACAGCGCGCAGTCTCTTCACCCCCTGAGGTGAACCACCTCAACACACACCACAGGCATGCTTCATCAGCGTCCAGTCATCTGCAGCTCTGGTGACACCAGAAGCAGATGTGGACATGTGGCACTGCTCAGCACATGCATCGCTGCAACTGCACATGTCGTGCAGACACAGAGATGACTGCAGTAGCGGTCGTCCACTGTGTGATCATTGCTCAGCAGCTGGAGAGCTGCAGAGCACTGTTCACTGGCAAGTCACCATGTACTTTTCCCAGCACAGATTCAACTTCAAGTTGAAGACGCACATTAAAAAATGCATGTCACCCACTGTGAAGTTGATTGTACTTCAACAAATCGAAGCGGTCATGAGTCAGAGGACTGACTCAGAGAGCTGTAAAGAGTCAGAGAGCTGACTCAGAAGTCGGAATGTTGAAGTGGGAGAGTCACCAGTTGAAGTTTAACTTCAACTTGAGGTTCCCACGAATCCCCGGCGCACATGTGGTGGGCACCCGGAAAGTTCATACCCATGCCCCACACCAGCTAGCATGTGTGGCACCTGTCACACTTACCAGGACTAAACGACCTGAGTCAGCGGCCTGAGTCAGAACCCAGACGGAGTCAGCGGCCTGAGTCAGAACACATGCCCGCTGAGTCAGTCAGAGGTAGGTACTCTGCACGACACGATGCACGCTGAACCCAGCCTGACTGAGGCACATCTGCCTGAGTCATATTCCGTGGTGAGCAGATCTGAGTCAGAATGTGAGTCAGAACGTGAGTCAGAATTCTGACTTGTGCCTGGCCACTGCAGTGTGAGTGAACGGCTCCTGTATGCGGTGGTCAAGGTGAGGTCGGGAGTAGAAATGACCTGGAGCAGATGTTGACCACTGAGTTTCAGCAAGCTGTACGCAACCTCACTTCCTGTCCACAACTTCAACTTCACCTTGAAGTAGATTTAGTTCAACAGTTCATCATGGAGTTGAAGTTGTGGAGGAGAAGTCAGGCTGCATATCGATTGACCCGAGTTGAAGTATGCCGTACGCAGCTGGACTTCCCCTCCCCAACTTCAACTTCACCTTGAAGTATAGGTGCTTCAGTAGTTCAACATGAAGTTGAAGTTGAGGAGGAGAAGTCGAGGGGAAGATCGACTGCCCCGAGTTGAAGTATGTCGGATGCAGGTTGACTTCCCCGTCACAACTTCAACTTACCCTTGAAGTTGGGGGGGTCCACCTTCGAAACCGTTTAAAGGCCCAGTTCGACATGAAGTTGAAGTTGTGGCGGGGAAGTCGAGCTGCACATCGATTGCCCCGAGTTGCAGTATGCCGGAAGCAGGTTTCGTTTTCGTCTACGACTTGAACTTCACCTTGAAGTTGGGGGGGTTCCGCGTGCTGATCCCCTCAAGGGCCCACTTCAACATGATGTTGAAGTTGGGGCGGGGAAGTCGAGTGACACATCGACTGCCCTGAGTTAGAGGAAGCCGCACGCACCTTAACTTTCCCTACCCAACTTCATTTTCATGTTGAAGTTCGCGAAAAACCCTTCCCAGGCCCGTCTCGCGGCGAAGTTGAAGTTGGGTACGTGAAGTGAAGTTTCCTATCACACAACCATACTTCAAGTAAGGAGCCTACCGCTTTTGTTCCGGGTTTCTGACTCCCCGGTGGTCTGTACCTACCACCGGAGCTGATCCCTGAACCGACTTCAGCGTTCCCATGACCCACCATCCTGGTTCAGCACTGCCGGGAAGCCCAGGTTCCTGAGGTTCGTGGTGAAGATGAGGTCCTGGTTCCATATGGTCTGTAGCTAGCATGCACCCCGGAGTGAGAGGAAGCCGTACGCAGCTTCACTTCATGTCCACGACTTCAACTTCACCTTGAAGTTGGGGGGGTCCCCTTCGGAACCCCTTGATAGGCTCAGTTCGTCATGACTTTGAAGTCGTGACGGGGAAGTCGCGGTGCATATAGAACGGTCCAGGTGAAAGCATGCCGGACGCAACCTGACTTCCCCGCCCCAACTTCAACTTTATGTTGAAGTACAGCGAAAACCGTTCATAGGCCTACTTCAACATGAAGTTGAGGTTGTGGAGGGGAAGTCAGGCTGCACATCGACTGCTCTAAGTTCAATTGTGCCGCATGCACCTCGACTTCCCCGTCACAACTTCGACTTCACCTTCAAGTATGGCAAAAACCGTTCACAGGCCTAGTTAGGCCTAGTTCAACATGAATTTGAAGTTATGGCGGGGAAGTAAGGCTGCACATCGATTTATCCTACTTCAAGTGTGCCGCATGCACCTTGACTTCCCCTTCAAAACTTCAACTTCACCTTGAAGTACAGGTAAAACCGTATACAGGCCAAGTTCAACATGAAGTTGAAGTTTTCGATGAGAAGTCAGGCTGCACATCGACTGCCCCGAGTTTGAGTTTGTCATATAGAACTCGACTTCCCCATCAAAACTTCAAATTCATATTGAAGTACGGATCAAACCGTTGACAGGCCCAGTTCGACATGAAGTTGAAGTTGTGGCGGGGAAGTCGAGCTGCACATCGACTGCCCCGAGTAGCAGTATGCCGGAAGCAGGTTTCGTTTTCGACTACGACTTCAACTTCACCTTGAAGTTAGGGGGGGTCCGCGTGCTGATCCCTTCAAGGGCCCACTTCAACAAGAAGTTGAAGTCGGGGCGGGGAAGTCGAGTGACATATCGACTGCCCTGAGTTAGAGGAAGCCGCACGCACCTTGACTTTGCCTACCTAACTTCAACTTCAGGTTGAAGTTCTCGAAAAACCCTTCCCAGGCCCGTCTCGCGGCGAAGTTGAAGTTGGGTACGTAAAGTGAAGTTGCCTATCATACAACCATACTTCAAGTAAGGTGCCTACCGCTTTTGTTCCGGGTTTCTGACTCCCCGGTGGTCTGTACCTACCACCGGAGCTGATCCCTGAACCGACTTGAGCGTTCCCATGACCCACCATCCTGGTTCACCACTGTGAGAAAGCCAGGTTCCTGGGGTTGGAGGTGAAGATGAGGTCGTGGTTCCATATGGTCTGTAGCTAGCATGCAGCCCTGAGTGAGAGGGAGCCGTACGCAGCTTCACTTCATGTCCACGACTTCAACTTCACCTTGAAGTTGGGGGGGTCCCCTTCGGAACCCCTTGATAGGCTCAGTTCGTCATGAATTTGAAGTCGTGACGGGGAAGTCGCGGTGCATATAGAACGGTCCGGGTGAAACCATGCCGGACGCAACCTGACTTCCCCGCCCCAACTTCAACTTCATGTTGAAGTACAGCTAAAACCGTTCATAGGCTTAGTTCAACATGAATTTGAAGTGTTGGAGGAGAAGTCAGGCTTCACATCGACTGCTCCTATTTCAAGTGTGCCGCATGCACTTTGACTTCCCCGCCCCAACTTCAACTTCATGTTGAAGTACAGCTAAAACCGTTCACAGGCTTAGTTCAACACGAAGTTGAAGTTTTGGAGGAGAAGTCAGGCTGCACATCGACTGCTACTACTTCAAGCGTGCCGCATGCACCTTGACTTCCCCGCCACAACTTCAACTTCACCTTGAAGTACAGCAAAAACCGTTCACAGGCCTAGTTCAACATGAAGTTGAAGTCATGGAGGAGAAGTCGAGGTGCACATCGACAGCCCCCAGTTGAAGTTTGCCATGTGCAACTTAACTTCCCCGCCACAACTTCAACTTCACCTTGAAGTACATCAAAAACCATTTGCAGGCTTAGTTCAACATGAAGTTGAGGTCGGGGAGGTGAAGTTACGGTGCACATCGACTGCCCCCAGTTAAGGTTTGCCATGTGCAACTCCACTTTACCTTCATGACTTCAACTTCACCTTGAAGTAGATGTGTTTCAACAGTTCACCATGAAATTGAAGTTGTGGAGGTGAAGTTAGGGTGCATGCAGTCTTCGCACAGGTGAAGTGTGATGTATGAAACTTCACTTTTCCTCAAGGACTTCAACTTCACATTGAAGTAGGAGGTGTGTTGACAGTTCATCATAAACTTGAAGTTCAGAAGGCGAAGTTCAGTTGCATACGGTATTTTTAAAGTTGAAGTAAAATGTATGCAACTTCAATCTACATCCACGCACTTGTTGTGGAGGGGAAGTCAGGCTGCACATCGACTGCTCTAAGTTCAATTGTGCCGCATGCACCTCGACTTCCCCGTCACAACTTCGACTTCACCTTCAAGTATGGCAAAAACCGTTCACAGGCCTAGTTAGGCCTAGTTCAACATGAATTTGAAGTTATGGCGGGGAAGTAAGGCTGCACATCGATTTATCCTACTTCAAGTGTGCCGCATGCACCTTGACTTCCCCTTCAAAACTTCAACTTCACCTTGAAGTACAGGTAAAACCGTATACAGGCCAAGTTCAACATGAAGTTGAAGTTTTCGATGAGAAGTCAGGCTGCACATCGACTGCCCCGAGTTTGAGTTTGTCATATAGAACTCGACTTCCCCATCAAAACTTCAAATTCATATTGAAGTACGGATCAAACCGTTGACAGGCCCAGTTCGACATGAAGTTGAAGTTGTGGCGGGGAAGTCGAGCTGCACATCGACTGCCCCGAGTAGCAGTATGCCGGAAGCAGGTTTCGTTTTCGACTACGACTTCAACTTCACCTTGAAGTTAGGGGGGGTCCGCGTGCTGATCCCTTCAAGGGCCCACTTCAACAAGAAGTTGAAGTCGGGGCGGGGAAGTCGAGTGACATATCGACTGCCCTGAGTTAGAGGAAGCCGCACGCACCTTGACTTTGCCTACCTAACTTCAACTTCAGGTTGAAGTTCTCGAAAAACCCTTCCCAGGCCCGTCTCGCGGCGAAGTTGAAGTTGGGTACGTAAAGTGAAGTTGCCTATCATACAACCATACTTCAAGTAAGGTGCCTACCGCTTTTGTTCCGGGTTTCTGACTCCCCGGTGG